>JBBMKB010082066.1:0-12355 GCA_037833945.1 Alaria marginata
CCCCCCCCCCCCCCCCTCCCCCCCCCCCCACAAACCGACCACTGAAAGGCAAGTTGAGGGTTAGGATTAGAGCGTCAAATGAAAAACGAGGGGGAGGGAGGGGAGAAGGAGGCATATGGAAGGGACGAGGAAACGATAGGGTTAGGGTTACGGTTAGGGAGGGAGACGAAGAGCGAGGGAGCAAAAGGCCGGAATATTGGTCGGTCTGTCTTAGGCTTAGTGCTCAGGGGCTCATTACACCAAACTATGAGCCCGTCGAGCGTTGGTCTGCCTGTTGCATTGTGCATGCCAGTTGCGTACGCTTTGTGGTGTGCTGGCTAAGCGTCCTGCGTCATACAGCCCCAACAACACTAATACCAGACTCGCAAGGCCACACCACCATCCCCACTCGAATCTACAGCTCGGCTCAGTTAAATCCTACTCGTCTTTCACGACTTTAATAATAAAATAGAAAATCTCACGGGCGATTGATTGCACGACCGTCCCAATAGCAAACCACGTGCAAGTATCTGAAACTGGAGACAGCTGGCAAGCGCACCACTGATGCACGGATGGTCTACTTTTGACACTACAGTAATACTCTCTACTATAAATATTAATGATGAAGCATAGTGTGTACTAATAAATGAAGCATACTGTCCACTATAAATACTAATGACGAAGCATAGTGTGTCCTAATAATAATGAATGAAGCACTGTCCACTATAAACACTAACGAATGTTTCAGGGGTTAAAGTACAAATACTTTTTCTGAAGGCTCCTTTCACACTTGAGCTCTAAACTCACTAAACTCACCAAACTCACTATTATGGAGGACCATAGTAAATAGGACCTACGGTACACACAAAAACCTATATATTTACCTATTTTCAAGAACAATATTTGGTCCTATTTACTATGGTCCCCCGTAATAAGATAAAACACCAAAGTGCGACCCACTTAACAGTCCCATGGGCTATTATAGGTACAGTATACAAGCTTCCCCCTCTTTGACATGTGGTTGGGTTCAATCCCCAATCCACGGGGGTGTCGCAAGTTGAAAAAGGGGGAAGAAAAGCTCTTGAAACCTAAAGACAGTATGATATGAGCAGCCACGGCGCAAGTAACCGGGAAAGTAAGACAACATGATAACATAATAACATGATAACACCGACCAGCCCAAACGAGTTTATAGTTCAGTCTACAACAAATACTGCTGTACAGCACGAACGCCATTCCAACCATATTGGGAATTGGGTATTACGGAGAACCATAGTAATCAGGACCCGCGATATACACAACCAAATATATATTCCAGACACATTCTACGATAGAGGTTCACCATTTTTTTTCTGAAGCTCCTCACTTGAGGAGTTCTATGCGTTCGGTCGCATAATCTTGTTTCGCGATATCGGAATAGGGTTAGGGTCACATAATCTTGTATGGGGATGTCGGGTGGTTAGGGTTAGCGTTAGGCTCACATAATCTTCTATGGTGATATCAGTTGAGGGTTAGGGTTGGACTGACAGGGTTAGGGTTAGGCTCACAGAATGTTCTCAGGTAACATTGGATCAGGAATAGGGTTAGGTTTGCTAGATGACGACATCTCCTATGGCGGTATCGGGTTAGGGTTAGGCTCACATAATCTTCGACGGTGATGTCGTCTCCTGCCAGCATGATGAGTACGATAGCCCGCGCGAAGAGGCACACGGCGACAGACCCCGTGACTGCCCCCACGTGGCAGACCCTGCGTCGCCGAGTGGGTAGCTCGATTGGAACCAGCCTGTCGCGGTTAGGGTTACGGTTGGAGGTAGGCGCAACAGACCAAGCTTAGGCTTATATAGGGTTAAGCACAACAGGCCAAGGATAGGGTTAGGGTTTTATAGAGTTAGGCACAACAGAAGTATCAAAACACACGTGGGAGGACCAACTGGAAGCTAGCAGCCGCTGTCACAGCATACATTTCACTTCACGAAGATATGTCTGTTCGGTTTCTACTCTCGTGGGGGGGGGAAGGGCCAGAAGCCGATGTCATTAATATATTTCACGAACTTATCTCTGTTCGGTCTCTACTTGTAGTACCGTACACTGCTGTGGTCGTTACATAAGAAAAACAGCACACCCGCAGTGCACGGTAAAAACCCATCGCCGTCACATGACCTCATAACAATATTACATGACGTTAGACCTACATGCTTTTAATTTGACGTTACCTTGATTCTACATACCTTGATTCGACACGACTTCAATTCTACAGTGTCTTATTTATCCACCACTTTACTTCTACATGACCTAAATTCTACACGATCATAATTCTGCACTATTAATACCTCAATTCTACAATATTTTATTTCTACATCACCTTATTCTACAGCGCATCCCCTTCTTTCTATACACGAACTTAATTCTACATCACCTTACTTATTTCTACATTACCGTATACGTGAACATACCTTAATTCAACCACGGCGTAGTGAGTAGACGTAATAATCAGGGTGGCAACCACTATGTACACCCTTCTACATAATAATTTCCAGTACACTTGCCTTAATTCTACACTGCCATAAGTCAACAATACTCGAATCATACACTACCTTAATTTTCCCTTACTTTTGTAGTCTAAGTGAACAGTACTTTCCTTTTATCTCACTTTGCTTAACTCTGCACTGCCGTCAAGCCAACAATACATACCTTAATTCAACGACCGCGTAGTGAGCAGACGTAATCATCAGGGTGGCAGCGACGATGTACACCCCGGCTTCGACAAACGCCGTCCAAGTGTTGACGGCATCATCTGGCATGCCAGTCAACAACAGGGGGGAGCAGTTAGGACCATGTCCATACGGAGGGCGCGCCAGCTATCACAGCGCTGTGTTGTGAATCATGCAACAGAGTTGGATTGACACTTGGCCTATTCATATGAAAATAAGTGGTGGCGAGCTTAACTTCTTCTTTCACCCATCGCGGGGAAATAAAAAACAACCACAGTGGGGTACCTGATTTAAGAAGAAAAAGCCCTTGGAACAGGCCAGTGTTACCACTCTTATCTCAGATTAGGTATCACATACCAGGTAGGTTTTAGTTTATATTAAGAAAAATGAAAAATACACTTCAGCTGTGAGATCGATAAAAAGGGAATTTCGTCCAAACTCAGCTTTGCAAGCTTCGTTTTATATGCGTCACAATCATACGAAGTACCTGGTACATATTCTAGCATATGCGTCATTTGGCGTGGCAAGCCGAGTTGACCGCTCGTAAGTCCGTTTTCTCTTATATCGGGTACCCCAATACTGTACAAGATAAAGTGCACTATGTCCTGCACGCCAATTCATGCCGACATGGTCCACGACGGGCACTTACCTTACCTTACAACACAAACGAAACAGGGCACGCATCTTACAACACAATAAAAACACACATAAACACATGACTAAACGTCTACGGGTCGCGCCCGGGGTCCGGTGACAGTGCACGATATTGCTTCAATTACCCCGAGTAAAGTGCTCCAGTTGGCACAGCAATAAAGGTTCAGGAACAGTGTCCCAAACCACTCTGGATGGAGACATAGGAACCGTTTGGGCATTATTAATAATACGGGGAACCATAGTAAATAGGACCAAATATTGTCAGCCAACATAGGGGAATATGTAGGTTTTTGCGTGTACCGTAGGTCCTATTTACTCTTGTCCCCCGTAATAGTATGAAGAGCAATCGGTTTCCGTCTGGAGTGGTAGTAGTACGGTAGTAGTACGGTAGGGGGGAACACAACCTATTAACGAGGACCAAATACGGTTAGTAATAGTAAAAACAGGCGAATATATAACACGGTAGGTTTTAGTTTAAGTCTATATGGTGGGTTCTGATTACCATCGCCCGCGTCTAAGACCACTTATAAGACCACTTATAAGACCACTTATAAAAGACCACTCATGAAACGATTTTTTTACGGCCCCGTCCACCACCCCGCTCCCGCTTGGAACACTGGTCCCACGCCGACCTGTAATCCCACCCGAGTATGGGCCCTCCAAACTGACCCCGGGAATAGACTATTAATAAACTACTAATCGTTTGGGCTGGTCGGTGCTATTGATACTGTATGATACTTGCCCGGTTACGTCCGCGGTGACTAATGGTCTTTTCTTAGTTGTCAAGAGCTTTTTTACGTTATACCTGGGTATATAGCTCGTAGGGACGCCTGTCCCTCCCTTTTCAAATATTAGCAGCGACACCCCCGACATTTGAAGCTAACCATATCCCGAAGGGGAAGCTTGTACATGGTATTACATATTATAGTATATAGATTGCTCACGGAATGCCTGAGAGCAATTCGACTGGTCGGCCAAAGCCACAAAAGTAGTTGCACCTCCCCCCTCGCCACCCACGCATTTATGTATCAGGTATACATGACTACAAGTTTCCCCTTCGACATGCGCTTGGCTTCAAATCTCGGGGGTGTCGCCATTGATAGTTAAAAAGGGGGGAAACATTTAGTAGGCATTCCTTTGAGCGAATACCAGATACTAAGTACCGGTATAAGCACAAGCAACCAATGAATACGTAGCGACTAAGTACCGGTATAGCACACGCAACCAATGAATACGTAGCGACTAAGTACCGGCATAGGAACAAAAACCCAACAAAAACGTAGCGACTAAGTACCGGTATAGGAAGAAATAACCAACAAAAACCTAGCGGCCGCGCAAGTAACCGGGAAAGTAACAAAAAAACAACAAAAACGACTTTGTAGCTTAACCTATACTCCATGTATTGCCGCGGGACAGCACAGGGGGCTGTCAAGAACATTATTAACAGGCGGTATCAAAAAAATATTTAGGATTTGACAGGAGTCAGAAGTATCGAGCTGTACCAACAAAACAAAACAACACACGGCTGGCGCCTTAGCCTGGCTTTACGAGTTGTCGCGATCATCCTGCCCTACCACTCGTTACCATGACAAAATATCAAAATATGTTAAACTTAGGGACAAAATATACCAAACCAAACCCTTATCAAACTCAAGGGACAAAACATGATGAGTCAAGCGTGGCATGTGTGAGATCTACTATTACGGGGGTCCATAGTAAATAGGACCAAATATTATAAGTAAAATTGGTAACTATATAGGTTTTTGTATGTACCGTAGGTCCTATTTACTATGGTCCCCTGTAATAATACTATAACAACTCTTCACCTCTATCTTTCCACACGAGGGATTGCAGCAGCGTGGCGATAATGGCAGCGACGAACACGATCAGGCTGGAGGACCGCTGCACGGTTGGTGCGATCTTCAAAACCAGCGGCGTTCTTCCTCGGGGCCTGGAGGATCAAGGTTGATACCAATATCAAGATCAAGATCAAGATCAAGATCAATATCAAGATAAAGATAAACACAAAGACAAAATATGAAGATAAAGACAGAAAAATAAAAAGATCAGCATCAATATCAACGTCAACATCAATATCAATATCAATATCAATATCAAGATCAATACCTGTTATCAATATCAATATCATTATCAATATCAAGGCGAAGACAAAATATGAAGATAAAGACGGAGGAAAAGAAAAAGATGAGCATCAACATCAATATCAATACTGTGCAATACTTCCAAGTAGTGCATTAAAATCAAGATCAAGGCGTGCAGTCGGCCGGGCGAAGAGAAGGGAAGCGGTCGGGATAAGTGACATGCACTCCACATCGGAGAACTCTTCGTCGGACCTGAAGCCCGGGGCGCGAAAGGTCAGAAGCACACTGGTCAGACGCGTTCAACGATAGAGGAAGCATTTTTGGCGTTTTTATTTTCTGGATGACGGGGCTCCTTAACCCAAAACCGTCGGAATGCCATTCTATTCTTGCAATATGCTTGTTTTGTATAGATGGACCACGGGTTTGCTCATCGGATTGCACTTTCAGTTTGCTCAACATCTTTTTTCGGTGAGGGTATACAGTAACACTCCTCAAGTGAGGCTCAAGTGAGGAGCTTCAGAAAAAAAAAGGTGAACCTCTATCGTAGAATGTGTCACCACGCACACCATCGCCAATCCGTTTCAAGCCGTACCAATGACCTATTACGGGGGACCATAGTAAATAGGACCTACGGTACACACAAAAAACTATATGTTTCCCTATTTTTACTAGCAACAGTTGGTCCTATTTACTATGGTCCCCCGTATTAGTATTAATGCTTTTAATCTAACTGAAAATATGGTCAAGGCAGCATGAGCAACGGGTACCGAACGGCAGCAGTACTGTAATTACTGTAACGAAGCGCTCTCTATGCAGCATCATCCACAATACCAAGGGCTCAAAACATGCGCTCACCATACCGTTTAGTCTAGTACAAAATATTTCGAATTAGTATAATTAAGAAAAAGGTATTATATAACATCAGCCGTCGACGTATAGTCAACTAACTGAGGGTTTATTTCCGGATCGCCCGCAACAAAAACGTCATCACCTTTTACCTGGTGTGTATTTATACATATTGTATTTATACATACGGCATACGGCATACCTGTACTCGTCGCCTCCTCCGATGGCACGCGTCGAGCCCGTCCCCTGCCTCGCCGCGTAGGCCAAGTCCGCCCAAAAGCGTGCCACGACACCGTAGAGGGTAAACGCAGCCGCGGCGAGAACCACATCGATTGAGTAGAAAGCGGAGCGGAGAGCGGTAGCGGTGGAAGTTTCGACGTCTGCGTACGTGCCGAACGCCAAAAAGGCAATCACCACCCAGGCAACTCGCACTGTGGTAAGGGGGGGCAAAGGCGAAGTTGCGGTTTGGGGAAAATAGTTATTAATAGGGGCTTTACATTACCGTCAATACATATATTTTTCATAATTACCGTCAGTACATTACCGTCAATACATTACCGTCAGGTGTTCGGGTAGCAGGTCCAGCTATTAACCAAGGCTTTTCATGGTTCTGGCCACTTCTAGCGGGTCGGGTCGGGTCGGGGTGACCCGACCCGACCCGACCCGTGATATTTGAAAACCTCCTGACCCGACCCAACCCCATCCGTGAGATTTTCGAACACTTCCTGACCCGATACCGACCTGACCCGCGAGATTTTGAAAACCGCCTGACCCGACCCGCGGGTTGTGTCGCGATCCGTGAAAAGCCCTGCTATTAATCCCCTTGGGAATTCAAGGGGAAAAAACAAAAACGTCAAAAAGAAGTGACGATAAAGGCGATTGCAGAATCGACTGCACGAAAGAAGCCCGGGCTAGAGGGGTATCAAAGGGGGTGTATTCGAAGCACAACGTTAGGAGCTATATATGATACCGGGTACACGATACGGACACTGCCTTAAGGGGGCAGGGCGAAGCTGCGGTTTGCGAAAAGGGCTCGGGGTTTTTACGTTGCCACCGCATGTTCGGGCAGCACGTCCAGCTAATAACTCAATTACTACTGCAAAACATCAAGCCACACTAAGTCCAAGTAGTGTATCCCCAAAAGCGCGAGTGCAGTTTTAAAGGACTTCAACTGGATGTATAACCCCTTCCTTTGGGGCTGGAAGGGAAAAAAAACGTCCCAAATAAGTGGTCATTAGGGTTATTCATAGGGTCACACCAAGCAGCCCGGGCTACAGTACTGCTACAGTACTGATATTAATACAGTACTGGGGTATGTTAAAAAAAAATTATATACACTATGATACAGCTGTGAGATCGAACATTTTTGGTCAAAACTCATATTTGCAAGCTGTGTGTGATACTCCGATCGCGCGTATTGCTGGGTGTGTATGTCCTCATGAAAGATATAGGTCGGCGGCTCCCCTTCGTGCTAGCTAGTACCAGGGTCAACAGGGTGATCCTAATCAATCTGTGCGCGGAAATTATAAAACCCGTTTTGAGGGGGACAAAATCTGACGGCTGTGGGTATATAGGGGTTGTGTCCGAAGTGCAGCGTTAGCAGCTGTACGATACGCGCACAGCATGCTGCTAATCGTCATGCTGCAAGTATCCTGCAAGTTCTTCCGACAAGACGGTTGATAATAGCGCACTTGACAGTTGAGTTAATCAGTTGAACGCTTTTTGGTCCACACCAATGGGATAATAGTGCCAACAACACAAAACGGCGCAGACAAGGTTGCCCTCTTTCATGCACACACGCTCTCTCTCTACGTACTGTTGTGGGTGCTATCATACTCGGCTTCCACAGTATCAAGTGCAGCCAATGGCAGACTGACCTAGGGTTAGGGCTATATACCAACCCAGGGTTAGGCTAAAGGCCATACCAACCTAGGGTTAGGGTTAGGGAAATACTAACCTAGGGGTAGAGGTAGGGCTAACCTAGGGTTAGCGTTAGGCCAATACTAACTTAGGGTTAGGGTTAGCAGGGTTAGGGTATGGCTAACCTAGGGTTAGGGTTTTAGGGCTATATACCAACGTTAAGTTAGACACCTTCAGCACAAGAAGGGTGTCACCATCACTTTCGCTGCTTATCGCGAGCGCAAGCATCACCAGAAAATGCACAATAGCACAAGAGTGCTATATCACTCATAGCTTGTCTTGAGCGCAAAAGCATCACCAGAAAATACACGACAGCACAATAGCGCAACAGCGGTGTCACTATATCACTCACGGCTACAAGAGCGCAGCGGGGGAGGGGGGGGTTCTCATTTGTTGCGTGCCTTAGTCATTCGACCATTGACCACGCATCCCTTTCGAGACGGAGCACGTACCTACTCCTAACAGAGACACCTCCAACATAGGGGCACTCATTACGCTTCTTCCATACATCACATAAAAATATTTTGGGGTATCTTATCTCCTTCCTGTCTGGCCGTCTGTGGCCACCATCTATTTTCTAGGATAGCGACCGTTTTCTCGCCACTATCTAGTGTCTCAAACTTCTCCAAGCCACATTCGTCTATTTTCCTCATCTCCTCCAACACATCCCGTTCCTCCCTATACAGTTCACATAGCGCAACAGGGGTGTCGCTACTATTACGGGGAAACGTAGTTAGTAGGGCCTACGGCACACACAAAAACCTATATAGTTTCCTATTTTTACTACCAATATTTGGTCCTACTAACTACGTTCCCCTGTAATACATCACTCACGGCTTGTGGCGAGCGAGAGCATGACCAGCAATGCCTTCTGGGTTGTCCACGGTCTAAAAGCACCAACTAGCGACACCATCGTGCTTGACCTGTGCCTGTCCCCGCCATCATCTAGCGCCAGCAACCGACGTCGGGGGCTGCTGTGGGCATCTCGAGCCCCAGCCCGAAGCAGTCTCAGCAAGGTTACGGCGGCAATGCAAAACAGGACGGCATTGATCGCGCCCACCAAAACACACGCGATGAAGAGCCGGATTTCCTCGCTTGTCATCGTCCTGGGTAATGAAAGGGCAACAAGAGAGGAGCAAGAGGAAAATAAGTGGGTAAGACGGGGGGGTACTATTAATAACATATTCATAACAGCGGAAGCAGAGGAGGGAAACAAAAAGGTAAGATGTTTAACCATTGTCGGGTCATGGAAGGCGCAATATTGTCCGCATTCCCGCAAAACAAAAGTCAATACTATAAAAAAAAATGGTGCCTGGTCACGTGACCTAACCCTATGTAGAGATATACTGGTATGCCATATTTGAGGCTTTAACTCCCAAAAACGTCGACCATGTTATGATATATGCCATGTACATGTTCCGATACATGTTACGTGCAACGAGCTGGGCCAGCCATAAAACGTACAATTAATCATGGAGTCGCATCTCGTGAACTACTACGAACTAGAACTTGAAATGGGAAAGCGCTGACCCTGAGACATCAGTACACGATCAAACAAAACAAGAGTATGAAAGGTCATGACATATTCATAATTCGACTCGAACTCGACGAGATATCGGCGATAAATCAAAAACAAGAACTTTTTTAACATTAAATTCCGAAATAAAATCTTCGATCTCGACTAGCTCAGCAGCCCAGGCTGCCGCGTGTTACGTGTGACCGATGCTGCCATCGACATTATGTTTCGAATTTTGTCAGGAGGGTTAATGGTGTTGGGAAGGAGGACTACCGATAAAATAAACGATAAGTCTGGTCTGTATCAACCTTCCCCGAAGAGTTTCAACAACGGCAGTACAACTGTCACCATACTCTATCACCATGCCGCGCGCGTTACGCACATCTAAACCTCCCTACGCTGCACTTCGGAAACAACGCCGATCATATCCCATCCCAGTACAGTAGTCCGTACTGCTTGAAAATAACGCCTATCATATCCCAGTACAGTAGTCCGTACTGCTTCGTCTGGCCGACTCTAGTCACTGTGTTTCGTCACTCTCATTTTTGTTCTCAATCATTACTCTACGATAGAGGTTCACCATTTTTTTTTCTGAAGCTTTTTACTTGAGGAGCTCTTTACCCTCACCGAAAAAACGATTTTGAGCAAACTGGAAGTGCAATCCGATGAACAAACCCGTGGCCCCACCTATTAAAAGAATCATGCTACAAAAATAGAATGACATTCCGACGATTTTGGGTTAAGGAGCCCCGTCATCCAGAAAATAAAAACGTCAAAAAGTGCCACCTCTTATCGTAGAACGCGTCTTCTCAAATTCTCAAAAGGGCTCAGTAATGCTGTTAACCTCTTGGGGACTCGAGAGGGAACAACAAATGTCCAAAGAAACCGACGATTGCAGCATACCAGGTACTGTAAGCCACACCAAGCATCTCGGGCCGCTGGAGCATGATAGCACGATAGGGGCTATCATATGTCGAAAGTGCAATGTAAGGAGCTGTGCGACATGCGTGTAGACGCATTCGACGATAGAGGTGCAGCATTTTTTTTCTGTAGCTACTCACTTGAGGAGCTCTATGCCTCGCCGAAAAACTGATTTTGAGCAAACTGAAAGTGCAATCCGATCAACAAAACCCGTGGCCCATCTGTTCAAAAAAAGCATACGGCAAAAATAGAATGGCATTCCGACGATTCTGGGTTAAGGATGCCCGTCACCCAGAAAGTGAAAACGCCAAAAAGTGCTACCTCTATCGCAGAACGCATCTGCATCAGAATAGCACGGTGACACTCGTGCTGCTGTTGTTGATGAAACTCTTCCTGTTAGTAGACGCTTGATAATATCGATATCAATACTGTACCAGTAGTCGTTTTTCTTGTCGCGATAAATGGCTCCCAAAAGGCCAATAGGGTTAGTGGTGTTAGTGTTAATAGTCTCAATAGGCTTAATAGCGAATACTGGTGTCAACGTCAATAGCAAAAAAAATAAGAGATTGATGCAAATGTTAATAGGCTTAATAGTGAAGAAAGGGCGACAAGTCAACAGCCAAGCGGAGAGGTAAAGGCCGACCAGACTACAGACTGCAGACCGCCTGCTAGTCTAATCTGCCATTAAAAATAAAAATAAAGTGTTCAATCTCTTTGCTTGATGGCTCGATGGGGGCTATCGTAGGGACCATGATCGTTTCGAGCGGGTTCGCTCCTGTCCTATAACATATGCTTGGTAAACAACAGGTGTTTAGTATAGAATATTAATATTATATACTATTAACAGGGCTGCGAGTTGGCGCACTGTATCTCGTCGACTATAGTAATTAGTGTTATTAGTGTTATTACTGTAGGTGGCTATAATAGCTATTACAGTCAGTTGGCTAAGTAAAGTCATGTAAACTATTCGACACCTCGGGTTTCCAGATTTGTCCGAAGGTTTGTACTTGTCAGTATGGTGTATAACATACTTTTGAAGTGTAAAATTAAGCCGAACAGCTTAAATTAACTTTTGCCTTCAGGTTATATGCCTTCAGCGGGCTCCTCCAGAGGCGCCTCCCTTCGTCGCGCGCGCGGGGGGGGAGGAGTGTACTCATTTCATGCTTAGCCGTAGTCGTATGACCATAGACCCTCGCATCCGTACAATGCCGGGACGCGCGCGCACCAAGCGCGAAGCGCCGTGAGGTGTTCGGCGAGTCGCATGAAGGGTGAGCTGTATCCTACTAACAACCACTTTAGGGGCGGGGGCGTACTCATTTGTTGATTGTGATAGTCATTAGACCATTGACCACGGATCCCTTGCGAGAAGGAGCACCGTTCCTATTCCTAATAGAGACATATTATAAGACGTTGAAGGTGCAGGATACTATGATAACATGACTTGGGTATTTCGCTATTTCTTTATTAAGGTATATATGATATACCGGTAATATTTATGGTATGACTTATAATAGTCCATGTGTTAAGAAGGGGTGCTGCTCTACTTGCTGTGGGAGTGATACGAGCACCACGGCCGTTGGCGGTAGGCGCCAAGGCTCTCACGTCAAACACACCATCAGGACGGGAAGTGCTGTGTGACGCTTGACAAAGGACAGGACAAGAGACCGAAGTCGAGGGGGTAGAAGTAGAAGTGCCAAGGTGTGCGA
>JBBMKB010082077.1:0-12353 GCA_037833945.1 Alaria marginata
TACCCGTACCCGGAACTTCTGTAAGTTCTGTAACACTTCCGTACCCTTACCCTAAATCCACAAACCCTACAGAACATGACCTTGGAAAGTTCCGTGGAAGTACACGGAAGCTTTGATGGAAGTAGTGTGTCTGCCGTGAAAGCTTCCACCACTTTTTCATGGAAGCTTCCACTATCTGTCTCCATTGAAGTAGTATTGGTAGCTTCCCATGGAACCTTCCGTTGGAGTCCTACTTCCTCTATGGAACTACCATATATTTCCATGGAGGAAGCAGAAGGAATCATTGCCATGAAATCTTCCATACAAGCTACTGCCACGGGAGCGCCCAAACTCTCTCTTTCTATAGGCGTCCAAACTACGGCGACTCGGAGTTTTCCCGATCACAACGATCCAAAGTGGATTAAAGCATATAGCCACCTAAATGATTTCCAAGAGCGGCGACTTGGAGTCTTCCCGATGCACACCAACGAAGCAGGTTTTTCTGGTAGGGGTCAGGCCTGGGGCCAGGGTTAGATAGGGTTAAAACGCGTAACGCTCATGAAAGTGCATATATACTGTTGTGTACCGGTATGTATGCGGAAGTGGATGGAAGTTGGAGAAAGCCAGTGGGATTAAATGCAGAAGAAAGCTAGAAGCTGCCTACGCTTCCATGGGAGTTTACATCTACTTCCTCCGTAGCTTTCGGACTCCATGCAAGCCTCCATCTGCTTCCACGAAAACCCCAATAAAAAAGAACGTGGTGGAAGCCAGTTAAAACGTACATGGAAGGCAGTGGAAGTACATGCCGTATCTCGGATGCTTCTGTGGAACTGCCAACGGGACGTTCACGGAGGTTTCCACTTCATGGAGTCCATGGAAGAAGCCAGTGCGTCCGTGGAAGCTTGTATCATTCCGCAGAATCTTTTACCACTTTCAAGGCAGCTTTCCCCACTTTTTCCATGGAAGATTCCACCATTTCCATGGAAGCTCACGCCCATGTAAGTAAGCAGTGGGGGCTTTCAAGCTTTCGTGGAAGCTTCCACTATTTACGAAACTTCCACCATTTCCATGGAGGCTTCCACAACTTCCTCCATGGAGGCGTCCACTGCTTCCATAGAAGCTTCCACTACTTCCATAGAAATTTCCAGTACTTCCATGTAAGCTTCCACCACTGCCATGGGAGATTCAACAATTTTACATTGAAGATTCCTCTACACCCTCCATGGAAGCGTCCACTATTTCCGTCGAAGATTCCACTACCATCTGTATGCATGAAGTAGAGCGTTCAAGATTTCATGGACGCTTCCATGTACCTCCACGAAAATAAAACGGTAGAGCTTACCATATGTTCGCGCGAATCTTTAGGGAAGTTATACATTGATGATAAGGTAGGTATCATCCGCATTTGGGATCGTGTCGGCCGTCCAGAACTTTCTTGATGTTTTCCGCTCGAGACCAAAACGGCCCAGTCCCGTTTCCAGCAGTTTTACAGTTGGTGAAAGCAAAATACCATCTGACCATCTCTTTCTGATTTACCATCCTTATGTACGTCTATACTTCTTTCGAAAACCGTATGGATATGATACGCACGAATGAGAGGTTTGCTTGGTACGTACGTATCAGGTACCATACGGCACAGGTTGGCCCTAGGACCGAGGTCCCTTTTATAGCCGGCACCAGCAATGTAGGTGTTCCGCGATCGTTGCGCCGGTAAATAATTTGTGTTCGTTTAAACCGACCACAGCCACGCAAATTGAAAGCAGGCGTCATCATGTTTTTCATGTGGAGACCAAAAGCCAAAGACGCCACAGCATTTTAGCACTTTAGCAGAATAACAGAGAGAAAAACTAACAAAATATGGCACGTAAAAAAAGTGTTGTATATACACGCACCACCTAGCTGGTAACCAGCTAGCAGCGGCAGCAGCAGCGGCAGAGGGACAGACGGATGCCGCACGGGCTCTTGCCGTCGTGGAGGGTAAAAATCATATACGCGTTCTTCATTGGGTTATTCTTGCATATCACCCACCTTGCTGTCGACAAAGGGATGGAGAAGAATGTGTTGCCATAGGAAGCTATGGCACGGGGTCCTTCTACGAATTGCTTAAAAACACTTATATCGTGTGTGCTTGCTCGTTTCTGTGTGGAATAACACGAGCTGATCGGATGTTAGGAATACAACGACATGGCGGCAGCCCTCAGCTCATTGAGCAGAGGTCACGCCTTGTGCGCGAGCAGCGTCATCGTGGCGTGGCTTCATCGCATGATAGTCAGTTGTCGGTGCGCCTCTCCCTGACGGTCGCAGCGCAGAACGCATCGTCACTCATCGTTTGATTTTGTTTTTTAGAGAATCTTGTCATTTTTTTTGTTTCTGATTTATGGAGCCAATTTTGGCCAACTATTGTTAGGGTTAGGAACGAGGTCCCTACCGACCACAAAAACGTGGCATGGTGAAATTGATGAAATATTGCCCAAACGCAACATTCAAGAGACTCAAAGCAGCTCTGTTTTTTTACCCCCAATTAACTTGGGCCGTCGCATGTGGCTCGTGACACGTCATGAATTGAGCATTTACACTGCGCTCAAACCTGTAAAACCTTATATTCTAACCATTCATGCCTAGCGTTTTTGTTGGTCCGCGCTGAGCGGACGTGAAAAACACCGAAACGAGTGATTTTCAAGTTTTTTGGCGAGATTCGGAATCGCTGCAGACTTAGTCGATTGCTACTAGAAATGTCTAGGCTACGAAGGCTACGTCTGGTTTTTCCGCACGTAGGGCAGTAGACGACCAACAATCGGCCACGTCTATCAAGAATAGCACTTCCCCAATAAACAGGTACTTAGATTACATGGGATCTGGACGCAGAAAACCCAAGACAAAACAACAAAAACAGGCTGCTCTAAACAAGTTAAAGATGAGTTCTTGGCTCGAACTGGAAGGACGATGGGGGAAGCCGGGGGCGACAGGCGCGCTGAGAACAGCGGCAAGATCAGTAGCTATAAGCTGCTCGCGCACGTGATGTGGCCGTTGCGCAGTGCGCTGAGGAGACCGAAGCCCGCCGATGCCTAGGAGCAAAAAATACCAACGGACAACGAGGAGCGCCTGAAGGTCGACACAGCAGGAAAGTTGATCAAGGAGGATGAACAGAGGCTGCGTGCGGAAGCAGAAACACGGGGGGTACAAGCGACACTGGCAGCCGAGGAGGGGCGGAGGCTGTCGGAGGAGGCGAAGGTGGTGATGCTGACGTAGGGTATGCGTCGCTTACCGTCTATCACAGACGCTCTAAAAGAGGATAGAGACAAGCTCGTCTCGGTCATTTTCGAGGGTTCTGGATGGCAGCTTTTAGCTCAGCAAGAACATCAGCCGAGCATGTCTCTTCCAGAGCGGGTCGGCTTCGAGGAACTGAAGCTGAAGCAGATGGAGAGGGAGGTGGAAAGCGCAAATGCATGGAAGAGTATGCAGCAAGCGGCCATCGGAAACTTGAGGAAGAGGGCGAGCAGCAACATATTCAGTCGTTTGGTTTTTCATTTTACGCTGGGCTTGGAGTCAGCGTTGTGGGTAATTTCGTGCCACGCAACAAGGGGTCTGCTGTATTCATTTTTTTGAGGGGAAAACGACTTGGAATTATTGTCGGAATTTTTCGTTTGGAAAATGACTTGTGAAGAGTGTTGGATTAGTTGTGGGGAAAATGACTTGGAATTAGTGCTGAATATCGCTGTATATCGATTGTGTTGCTGATGTTGCGCTTTTGCTACCCCGCCGCCTTTGCTGTCTTTGACTACAACAGAACAGACGCCAGCAGACAAAGATCCACGAGCTAACCACGTCAGCAGCTACAGCAGCTTCTCCCGGTGGATCTAGCCGCTGCGATTCGCCTGTCCCCGCCCGGACAATTCCTCTGCAGCCAGACACGGAGAAGATGACCGAAACCATGGTTTTCGACCATCTTCGCCCGTACGCCGAGAGTACGAGATCGAGGACACGGGAGAGGGTGATGGGTGCAAAGGCACGCAAGGCAGGAGGCCCTCGTACGGGGTGAGGTAGGCGCGTCAGCCTCAGCAACGGCGAGAACCCGTGCCGCATCGCCATTCTCCATCTCCTGCTGCCGCTGCCGCTGCTGCTGCTGCTGCTTTACAGCTGGTTTTGTTGCTCGTTCTTCAGCATTTTGTTTTATTTTTTCACCCCATGTTTTTGTTTTTTCAAATATTTCGTGGCTAGGATGCTGCGGGCTTTTGACTTGTAGCCTCTAATTAAATAATTTCATGACTCGTGCTGTCAATTTGATTGGTCGTGGTTGGTTTAAAAAACACTATTCAGTTCTGGTCATAGCGATCGCGGAACACACATATTGCTGGTACCGGCTATAAAACGGACCTCATTCCTAGCGTCAACTATTTGTTGGGGAAATGTCACTCTTCACAGACGTGGCCGATTGTGATATGGTTTTCTGCGCTACGCGCGAAGAAGCAAGACGTAGCCGCCATACGCAATACTTGTGGATTATCAATCGCACATCTCCGCCAATATTAACCAAAACCCTGGAAAATCTCTAACTTCGGCGTTTTTCACGTCCGTTCACATCGGACCAACGACACGGTAGCTTTCGACACCTAGAGTACCGTTTTACAGGTTTAAGAGCAGTGTGAATGCTTATTTCGTGGCGTGTCGCGAGTTATGTGCTCCGGTTCGCAATAAAAGTGCCATACTATATTCAAGTCAATTGGGGGTCCAAGTATTTGTGATATTTTGAGTCTCTTGATTGTTATGTTTGGGCAGCATTTCATCAATTTCATCATGCCACGTTTTTCTGGTCGTTAGGGACCTCGTTCCCAAACCTAAAGCGATACAGCTGGTACAAAACATACCGTCTCTGTCTGCTGTACCATCCTGGTCCCGTACGTCTGCATGATACGTATATATCCAGATATATACTCTTCTGCACACCTATGACAATAGCCAATAGGTCATTAGTCTATCGATGGGGTTCTTTTGAAATTGGATGCCTATTGTGGTCTCTAAATCAAAGTGATAGGCTCAAAAGAACATCATTTGTCCGGGCAATTATATTTAATAGACTCCCACCTGGCCCTATTGTCCAGACACTTTCTGTTAAATATATAACCACCATGACCTACGTTAATAACAACGTATCTGAATGGGTGACCATCGAACCTATTCTAGAAGACAATAGTCTGCTGCGGTCAAAATCCCGATCCTATTGTACCTGCAACATTACGCTGCAATATAGCGGCAGTGTCAGTTGAGGTCGACAATTGCACTTCATAGACAAGATCTGAAACCGATTGTCCGGACAATCCCAAGTAATTGTAGATGTTTCAAATCAATTGCTCGAACAATTACAATTAACTCGTTCGAGTAACTATCTTCAATCTCACGTTCGAGCAAATTCGATTAAATTAAATTATATCCAATCAATCATCCGGGTAATTCCGGTTAATTGATACCGCATCCAAGCTACTATGTTGTCCTGGTACTTCCACGACGGGCTACGTACAACATGATACGGAGTTTCAGGGCTCAAACTGGAGTACGAGAATTTCACCCACCACGCACCAGGTACCGGTATACGTTCTCGTATGTACGTGCCGATGACAGCTGAATCTTTCGGGGGATGTGGTATATAGAAGTTATATACCAGGTATAACATAATATGCTGTATCATATACCTGGGATACTATAATAATAGAAAAACAAGAGTGCAGAGATCCCGATAATACGTATATACCAGGTATACAGTACGAACATTCGCAATAAGATCTATCTATACCCTCGAGACTGCTGCGTGTATATGAAATGCAATATATACGAGTATACAAATTTCATTTGGCGGCACAAGTGATTGGCTGAGTGATTGTGCGGGTTGTCTATTAATTGGAATTGCCCGGGGGGTTGATTAAACAGCCTGTCTACTAATAGTAATTGCCCGAACCATTGGTTTCCGGGTCTGTCTGTTAACTACAATCTTCAAAAACAACTGATTTATGCTTATACCCTTGACAATATAGGTATAGCAGAAGACAATTGCTCCTATCATAGATTCCTGAACATGTCTTTCAATCGGAATTACACCGGCAACTGATCCCTGGTATAGGTCAAATAATAGAACTTACCCTGACCACTGAATTTGGAAGCTGTCTAATAACAGGATATGTCCAGACAATGGAGTCCGTCGGGATTCTGCTAATTATATTTTCAAGCTACAATTGGTCGATCCAATAGACTCCAATATGCACTTGCTTTTGTAACAGGATTGAACATTAGATAACAATAGACCATTGATTTTCATAACATGTTTTTCGCGCTTCTATTAAAGTAAATTGGTCAAACAATTGATTTCGGGCGGTATCTATTAGATAAAGTTGTCATGACAACACGTTTTCGATGTTGCCTTTCAGTAGGAATTGTTTGGACAACATATCTATTAATTATAATTATATGTAGCTAGCCTTGATGCCCACTTCTTCACTTCAAAATGGAGTACCTTTTTTATGCCCACTTTTTTTTCTTTTCAAATATATTTTTTTCGCACTCTTTAAAAAAACACGTCTTCTAACGACGCAGGCTGGCACAGCACAGCGTGTGAACCGCAAGGGCAACGAAAAAACTCTCTCGTGCCACCCTTGATGCTTGTCGCGCTATTGCGGTCGGAACAGAGCCGACAGCGGTGACTGTCGTCGATTCATTTCCCGTGCAAAAATCAGCCGACGGGAAACAAATAGCCGGCGTAAATATTTTGGATATCAGAGGTTTAAAAACTCGAGACCACACCGACCCATACAACTTTGCTCTTAAGTCAACAGCTATAAAGCACAGCACACCCCCAGACATCAGCGAGAGGAGGAGGACAGCATCCTAGAAGCATCGTGATATTGACGCCGTGATGTTCTTCGTTGTGACGGGATTTGCACCAAAGCATGTCAGACGTACTCGTACAACTATTACATTTTGCGATACGTACGTACTGTTTTCTGTGTGTACGGTTTTCTTTGGGATACCAGCGCCCAACCACAATACAGCATCAGGTACCCGTAGCGAAAAGGATGGCAACGGAGAAGCAATGCGGTGTTTACACCGAAACGTTCTTCGACAATCTCGCCAACACCTGTTAGCCAAACACAGCAGCAGCAGTAGTATCGTATACCGGTATTTGTATCTCATGAGCACTCGTTGGACGGTATTATACGTACGTGCTATAGTACACGGACTCTGCTGTTGACGCCGCCCGCTCAATAAAGCGAGTCCAAGACCTTGACAGCGCGAAAATGGTCGACAGGACCACTCACGGAGAATACCAACGTTTTTCTGAGTGGAAACAATGCAGTAGTTCACTGGCAGTAGCGATAGTGACCGATAGGACCATATAGGAAACAACAATAGTTGATGTTAAGACGCGGCAGCTCACCGACGTGGTTAAAAAACCACGAATGACCTCAAATAAACGACCTCGAAGACAATGCGCCAAGAAACACGTAATTTTAACATAAGCTTGGTCTGCGCCCGTTACACATCACCGGCCGTAGTGCAAGCACTGCTGTACACCAACAGGGCATACCGAGCTTGCCACGTTCAGATTTCACGACGCTGTCGTTGATTTTGTCGGTGAAGTGTGTGCAGCACACGAATCCTCGCCCACCCAATCCAAGATCTGTGCTTAAGAATTTCTCAAGCAGACGTTGCCCATCATCGTCGCCAGAAATCATTTTTTTACGGAAAATTGGAAAGTTCCAAAACACATATCCACACAATCGGGCGCAAAGACAACCGTCCAGGCAAAGTGTGGCTGGTATCTTCCGAAAATCTCATTTTTTTCCGAACATCTGCTTGCCATCAGCAACGGTCTTAGCATGGAACCTTAACACTGCCATGTGTACATTTGGGTATGATTGGACGCGTGTTACGATAGAGGTACGCAGCACTTTTGGAAACATATTTTTTCTGAATGACATGGCCTTAACCTTATATCGTCGGAACGTCATTCTTGTTTCTTTTGGAATCTGAGTATTTTATATACCTGGCCATGGGTTTGGTCGTTGGATTGCACTTTCAGTTCACGAAAAATATGTTTTTGGGTGGGGTGTATCGCTCCACAAGTAAAGAGCTTCAGAAAGTAAATGGTGCACTGTTGTTACCGTCGTAGTGTGTCATTTTTGTGCAGCGCGTCCGGAAAACCTGGACAAACGGCACGTCGTACAACGTTTCAGTCCGTGCCCTTATCATCGAGGTGCTCCTCCATAATAATTGGTGTTTTAGTCCTGCTCTTGTATTCCCAAAAATGAGCTTTCGCTTTACCCCTAACCCATATTTAGTCCGTTCTAAAACAATGCTCCTTGTACCTTCAGTAACTACTTGCTTCAAAGTGGCCCTGCCGCGACGGAAGGGCCGCATATTCCCTAGTTTTTATATTTGTTTCATCCAATAGTTGTAATTGTACTTTTCAATAGGTTTATTGTCCCGTCTATCAATTCAATTGTTAGAGACAAACATTTCTTGTCTGATCTATTATTAATATTTAACAGTAGGGATCGCCAAAAAACAAAATTCGTTTCTTAGTGTCCAATTCATTTATTTTCTTCCTCTTTTTTTCTTCTCCTCCCTCCCTACTCGTAACTCAGATCAGGGGTCACAAAGTAATCTCATCTCTACTCCCCCCAATACCCTACGTACCATCATGTTGATGGCGAGAAGGGAAAACCAGTAGCAATTTCTTCCCTCCTTTACTCTAGGCAAAAACAAATTCGAGTTCTGCATACACACGCTTAGGTGCCATATGCCGTCGACTGTTGATTCAAAATGGCTAGGTCTATGGAAGGGCTCGAAACCTTGACCTCGACTTAACTAAGTATTGTTCAACGCTAACCACTGTAGCACCGGCGCCATACCAACTGCAATTCCTGGTCTGGTGCATTGAGTTCAATTATTGGTGGTCTCCATAACCAATCGTAAGGACAAACCCAATTCATAAATGAAAATCCCACAACCAGCTGTGAGTCCAATTCAAACTAACTGGATTTCTCCTAATCCTTTGTCTGGGAAATTTCAATTAATAGGCAGTCTTCGAAATCAATCGTACGGACAAATACAATTCAATGAAGTTCCCTAAAATTGCTTGTCCCTCTAGTGTTTTTTTACATATTGCATCCAAAATCAATTGCCAGGACCATCCCGATGAAATGACTCGCTCGTAAATCAATCCTTTCGACAATTCTAGTTAATAGAAGTAATCAAAATCAATTACCCGGACAAATCCAATTGAATGGTAGTAGATCAATGATGACAACAATTCAATTTAAATGACAGCCTCCGAATACAATTGTACGGGCAATTTAATTCAATTGACAGCCTTCTAAATAATTTGTCCGGATAATTTCAATTAATTGACCGTTCCGTTGCCAATTGTAGACACATTTGTCCACCGG
This sequence comes from Alaria marginata, assembly GCA_037833945.1. Lineage (NCBI taxonomy): Eukaryota > Phaeophyceae > Laminariales > Alariaceae > Alaria > Alaria marginata. The sequence goes on from JBBMKB010082077.1 coordinate 9,417, forward strand.
TATTAGACTAGCAAGTGTCCAGGAAGATACGGCAATTATCCGTATTACTTGGGCAGGGGTTGTTTTATAGGGACTATTACGGTCTACAGTAAAATCCATACAAGTATACTATAGTCTTCAGGCCATAAATCGATCAATACGTTAAATAGTTCGACGTCAGACATGTTGGCATGATCGTATCAACAAGGAGGAGACGTCAGGAATACTGGTATTCTGCGAGCTGTATAATATGAGGCCGAAACAAAAAACCCTGTCAAACTACTAGAGCAGTGTATTGAGCTCTTGAAAACCCTTGAGGAAAAACATACGTTTCATGGGAATCAAGAACGCATGCTTGTCTTTTTAGAGCTGGAGAATGGAATTTGGCAGGGGTGTCCGTCATGTCAAGAAGAAAACACTAGTCAACGGCCTTTTTTTCCAAAAGATCATGAGCTATTTTGGGTCAAAGTTACCGAACAATCCCCAAAAAATGAAAACGAAAACATTTTGAGACCGGTGCTAAAGGAAAGGCGATAGTTTACCCAAAACGTTTCCAGTTTGTTTTTGGTGTATTTTGCTTCAAAGATTGCCGCACCGTCGCTGTGGGCAAAAAAGGATAAAACCAAAATTCTATTTTTCTTTGTCAAGCGGTCCCATTCGCCAATTTTTATCAAGGATCGGTCAGCGTTGTCCAACAACCACGATTGACCTTCGATCTCGGGATAGAGATAACTCACGACCAGCTCTCTTCGTTCCGGACAAGGCCACATGAGTGTGGGTGACAGCGCCGAAGAGTTCATGTGGATCCATGCTCTAGGGCGCGAGAGGCCGCCCGCGAAGTCTTGTGGTCTTCGAAAAACAAATCTCCAAGTTAATTTGTTTGCCCGTTGGGAGATGATCGAGAGTTTTAATATCTGTTTCCGATACACCAGCCGCCAGATTTGTTTTTACCAGCAGCCTGGTCGGCGCCCGCTATACATCACCGGCGGTAGTGTGAGCACTATACAACAAGGGTAGGTCGGATCCCTTAACGAGATCGCAACGTTCAGATCTCACGAAGCTGTCGTTGATTTCGTCGGTCGAAGCGTGTCAAGGACAATAAATCTCGCCGCGTCTAATCCGACATTTGCTTTAGAATTTCTCAAGCAGCATGTTGGCCAACATCGCAGTGAGAAATCAATTTTTCCGGAATAATTGAAAGTTCCAAAAACAATTTCTAAAAAGTCGGGCCCATAGACGAACGTCCAGGCAAAGTTTGGGTGGTATGTTCGGATCTTCAACGCTCTTGGTAAACTACCGGCTTCCATCAGCACTGGTCTAAGGCACTGAAAAATACAAAATTGAAAAAGACCGTGGCCGTGTGGTTTCTTCTTGTCACGACGGTGTTTGTGATACGACGGTTTCAGATACAGGTCTACGGATATGTGGGTTTCCCATTGTATGGGGAAGGGATATTGGTGTACCTCGACTACTCTCGAGGTGTGTGGCCTTCCTTCTCGAGGGTAATGACACGGCTATCGAGTCGTTCGGGCCCGGAGCTGTTGGAGGGTTGCGGTTATGTCTGAGGAGAGTGAGCTGCTTCGACGGCGGTTTGCAAATATGAGGATGGGGATGGAGGACACAGAGGGAGCGGTGTCGGAACGAGCTGTAGCAGCTCAAATTGAGATCAACATAATTGTTGAATAATTTCAGCTCTATCAACCCGAAACAGGTAACCAGATGCAAGATTGGTGGAAACGATTGCAGTCTACAGAAAGGGCGAGCAGGAGAGGTTGAGCTACCGGGCCAGAGCTACGACGAGACCATGTAAGAGGGGCTGGAAATTATTATTTCCCAATTTGAGCTCAAGGACATTGGCGCCAATTTTCGGTTTGGTGTACCGCGCACCGAAACTGAAAAGCGGCTTTGGTGGGCGAGGCTGCAGTCTGCTAAGCGGAGAGCAGGCGGAGTTGGGATTCCGTATCGGAACTATGACGACCAGATGGTTGCGTCGGAGCTTGTTTTTGCTGGTGGTGCCGTTGTTCAAGCAGAGCAGCAGGAGCCTTCGCCGCGGGTAACGGATGTCGAGTCTCCTCTCACGCCCCTGCCAGCTGCGTCATCTGTTCAACAGCTGTTACATGCCTCTGAGGTGGAGCCTGTTGTTTCTGGTGCTGCAGCCCGGTGCGAGCCTGCAGCGGTGGATGACCTTGGTTCGGGTGGGTTCGGGGTTGGGACGCAGCATCAGCAGCAGCGAGAGGGGGAGCAGAAGGAGCAATCTGAGCCGGTAACGATGGGGACTGTGGCGACTAGCAATGGGACGGGAGCAGTGTCGGCTGTAGCGACCGGCAGTGGGACTTGAGCGGTAAGGAGGTCGGTGTTGCTGCAGCAAGGGGGTTTGGGCCGGCGTGGTGCACTAACGCATCCGTTTGACCCGGGTAAACTGGGTACGATTGGTTTGAGAAATGTGGAAAACGAGGGGCAGGGGGGCGACAGCAGCAGCAGCAGCAGCAGCAGCAGCAGCAGCAGCAGCAAGCGCTTGGATACGAAATGGGACGGAACATCTACGTTCCCCTTGATACGGGGAAACACGGGGGGGGGGCAGCGTCAGCAAGAGCCTTGCTCAATCCAGGCATTATATTTTCAAAAGTGACCCGTTCAAGTATTGACTTTGTTGGCGAACTGGCTTTGGTTTGTTTCGCCTCCTTGCGTGTTGGCTGATACCTGGTACCTCGTATCTATGAGCGAGAAGGGTACAGCAGTACCTGGTATTATTACAAGCGCAAAAATCGGCGCGCTTCGCGCGCCTTACTTTTTCTTATTGGGCTGCGCCAAGCGAAGGTCGAATTAATAGTTGGTATCCATGGAAACAGATGTTGCATTCATTCGTCACGGTATGGTATCTGGGGGTCGCCGCTTTCGTCCCAGACTCGTTGGAGCAGTTGAGGAGGTGTGAAAGGCGTGCTGTGCCTGTCTACGCTG
>JBBMKB010082088.1:0-12351 GCA_037833945.1 Alaria marginata
ATAACCCCGGTCGAACACCAGCGTGTCACCCTTCCGTACGCTCCGGAGCATAGACACAGCCGCTTTTCTTTCGTTGATTTGTTTCGTGAGCTCGGAGTCCACTCAAGCTTTACTTTTCACATCCACCATCGAAGAGAGCATTACCAGTGGTCTTTTTGCTGGGCGTGAAACTGGCTGGTAATTTGTTCTATTCTTGTACCCAGCGTTCAGGAAAGAAGGATGTACATGTACCTTCGAGCCATCCACGGCGAAAATACGTGGTTCGCGCGGCCCCCGATGCAAGTATCTATTAACTTCCTTAAAAGCACCCGAAGGCAGTTTCTTCCAAGCAACATGAATCGCCTGCGACGAATAGTTCTCATGTTCAGATCTAAGAATATGAGAAACACCTCTTCCTTGAATACAGCACTTCGTGAGCGAAAAAAAAAGGGTTGATGTGTTCATCTTACGGTGCCTCTGCATTCATCGCTCGTCGATTTTTTGAAATACTTAGTAGATTTCGTGGTGAGTAAAGTAGGTCATATGTAATATTGCTTTACACAAACATTTATGTTTCCAAGTTGCTTTAATTGATGACAATGATCAAGCTGGGATGTCAGCTGTTTCTGCTTTTGCACGTCTTTCTCCAGCTTCTCGACGGACTCTATAGGTTTTCCCATCTTTTCTTTCAGTTGCTTCACCTCGCGCTGCACAATAACCACCTTGTCCTCCACTTCGTAGACCTTCGAACCCGTGATGCCCATTTTCTTTTCGAAGCTGCTCCACTTTACGCTTCTTTTGTTTACAGCAATCGTTTAACGAGGAACCGGATCTGTGCGCACAGACAATGGTCTCAAAGGGTAGCTTTTGTCGAAGCAGTGGAATGACGATGTTGACGATGTGAAGGACGAAGATCCACTCGCATCGGAGAATCGTGAGGCGCAGTCCGTGTCGATGTTTGTGTTCCGCACCCTGTCCGAGAAGTGACTGTTGGTGTTGGAAAATAAAGTGGGGTCCAGCGTTGACCTATTTGTAGGGTGTGGTGACGTTGGTGTTGATGCACAGTCGGTGTCAAATTTGCCATCCGGACTGGTGTTATTGGAAAATAAATGGTTGGAAAATATAGCTGGGTCGAGCGTGAGTCCATGTCTAGGGTGTGATGACGGTGAATGGAATGTGGGTGTTGATAAGAGGGAGTACGATCGACTGGTTTCGCTGCCTTGGCTTGTGCTCGGCGTTCGAATTGGGTTTGTTTCGCTGCACTGGCTTGTGCTCGGCGTTGTGCTCGGCGTTCGAATTGGGTTTGAATCCAAACTTGTTGAATATGATGACGGAGTAATCCCACGGTAGGGGTGCAGCAATAAGTCCCTGAGCTCCTAACATTAGGAGCTCAATGTCTCACCCGAAACATGACTTCCAATATTTTCGTTTGCGCAACCCGATCAACATTTCTGTCCGCTAGTCTTAAAACAAATGCACTCGTAAAATGATCATACCAACCGGTAGTTCCTCACTTCAGGAGCTCAACCGGCCAGGAACTTTTGACCCCAAAAAGTGCAACCCCTACCGTGGGATGACTCGACGGTGAATAGGATGACGATGTGAACGGCGGTGTATATCGAACGGAGTACGATCGGCTACATGTGCGGTTGCCGAGCCATTGTGATGGATTTGAGCTTGTATATGAGCTTGCATATGCTGACGACGCGTACGATCGACTACTCGATTGCGATGTACCACATGCTTCTCTTCGCAGTGGAAGCAGTTGTGGCGAACAGGCGCGTAGACAATCCAGTCGTAGTTGCGAATTGGAATCGGTGATGGTGACGATCGACTGACTGGCAATGTCAGCAAACTGCGCGAGCTACTGCAGCCCATTGATGATAATTTTTGCAAACATTTTGTTGCGTAGAATTCAAGCGGGTGACTGCCATGTGCCAAACATTGCAGCTCACACCTATAATATTAATTAAAACAAAACAATCCCAACAGTCGTAAAATAACAGTTGTAAAAGAAAAGAAACCAAAGCCCACGCTTGAAAATAAAATAAAACAATCTACCTTGAAAAAAAAAAGAATGACCTCATAAAAAAAACCTTATAAAAAAAAAGAATCCCAATACAGTACCGGCCCTCAAATAAGAAAGTGTGTTTGGGTTCGAGGCTGGCATTCTTTAAAAAGATAAACACACAGCCACCCGCGACACTTTCTTAAAAGGGCACTCCTGTAGACCACTACAGGTCTGGTTTAATACGGTTGTCCCGTAAAAGAGCCCTTGGCCCGAAGGCCGTGCTAAAAAGAGTAAAATGAAACTCAAGAACTACGACAAAGGGTCAGCGGACGTGCTTGTCCACAAAGACTGGCGTGACAACACTTCGTCATGTTGACGGTCGCACTCATTTCTTATTTCCGAGGACGCGCCCAGCCTCGACGCTTTCTAAATAATTCGAAAACATCAGCATCGCTTTCTTCAAAGTGGCTTTCTTGTCAGCGGGCCGGTATTGTAGTCATAAAAGAAAAGAAACCAAAGCCCACACTCCCCCGTAAAAATATAAAAGAATGACAACACTTGTAATAAAATAGAAATAAAACAACCCCAATAATCAAGTGTTGGATTAGTACAGACAGATGGACGTGCTGGATAGAGAGACCAGAACGGCTTTTAATGTGAAGACAACAACAACAACAACAAAAATCATAATAGAAAAGAAACCCATATATCGTACTTATTTAAATAAAACTTGAAAATGCAACATACCCCACCCCTAAAATCAACATTTCAACATTTTTTTAAAGTATTCGTCAACGTCAACCCAGACCAAAGCTTCTCTCAAAAGCCCCCCATCATACCAGAACTCGTGATCCTTAGTGTACCTCACTATTTCTACATAATTAAACGGACAACCATCGGGGAAGCCATCGTGTTCAGCCATCCTCTTTGCCATCTCAGCTACTTTGAATCCTCGGAACCCCGGAAGATCATGGACCTCTTCCCTGAAAATTTCCACCAGCTTTTCCCGGTGCTGGTTCACGAACGATGCCACAGTTTCATCCGGCTCCTCGGTCGTCGCTGCCGCTACCGCTGCCGCTGCCGCTGCTGCTGCTGCTGGCGGCACACGAATATCTTCATCCACCGCAAGACCCCCCACTCTCTCTTGCACTTGAGCTGCTGGAACCACATTGGACACCACCGGTTCGGCGGGTACTCCAGCCGTCCCCGCCGTCGATACGATAGCCCCCGCTTGTTCCAAAGCCCCGGCGCTCTGCTGCATGTTCTCATTTCTCAGGCGTGCTGACATGTTTTCGTATTTCATATTTTTGGCGTCTAAATGCTTCAGCGCCTCTCCTTTCCACCCCAACATATTTTCCGCTGCCCCCCGCCCACACATATTCGACGAGATTGCATCCAAAATACCACGCTTTTCCCCATATGACGAACCTTCGGGGGCCTTCTCAATATCTTCACTGATCTCTTCAAAAGCCCTCTTCACAGAACCATCATCCTTCAATACACTTAAAAAGGCTCTGTTGGTGAGCAATGACTGTATGTGTTGGTCGTGGGCATACTGAGTCGTCCATAGTGTCGCAGATTCACCAGATCCACAAAGGCTGCCGAATCTCTGCTGCAACCCGCTTAAGTTGGTGATGGATCCACCGAAAAACATGTCGATGAGGGGCAAACAGTGATCTTCCCCTTTCACGGAGACAGGCCTATCGGCCTTTCCATTGGCAAAGAGGATGATTTTGGGCACCAGCTCCGGCTTGTGGATCTTGAGCTGTTTGTTCAGTCCAGTCAAGACGACGCGGTAGGAGCTCTTCAAAGTATTAGTCGTCACAAATTCCCTGACTCCTTTGGCGAGGGTGCTGGTTTTTGACCACCACTTACCCGACATAGCACCGAGAACTTCGTAGATCGGCTTTTCCGCTGTCCAGACTCTGAGCTGATCATGACTCCAGGAGAACACCACCAAACCGTTGACCGCTTTGCGCAATTTCCTCTCCGCAATTACCCCATCATCTCTCTCTTTTTCCTCCTCATTTTCTTCTTCTTCCTCCTCTTCTTCCTTCTTTTCTTCTTCCTCCTCTTCTCCCTCCTCCTGGTCGGTGCAGTACTTCCCGGCCAATTTTCGAGCTGCATCATTCCTCGTGGAATTTTTCTGGAGTGATGTGACGCTTATCAAAAACGCAGGATACGTCTCGCAAGCGGCGATGACGTCGACCACCTCGTTGTAATCTCCCGAAAGTTTGCGATCGATGACACTGTTTTGTTGTCCTGGGTGGCATTCGTATTGCAACGAGCAATTTGACAAAGATGGCCCGATGACCTCGGTGGTAAGCCCAGGAATATCCCTCTCGGGGAACAGATTCCCTGCCACGGCTACAAGTGTTGCAGTGACCCACGCCACCGTTGACACACACTCGAAAAGCGACTTCTTCACCCCATCTCCAAGGTCCATCGTCTTCCATAACATCTTCTCCATTAGAAATCTCTGCTCTTTCGATTTGAAAATTGCGTCGGCCTCGTCCACCAACAAAAATAAAGGGCACTTGCCATTTTGGTCACGTTTTGGCACAGGGTTTGCTGTTTCCTTCGTAACCTTAGCCTGTGCGTTCGTAACAACTATACCTATTCCAGGAATTACGTTTTCCGCCAAAATGTTCAGCCTTTGAGTCGTGGGCATCACCAACAACACGGGGATCGTTTCCGAAGGTTTTTTTCACCATGCTTTGGCACGCGAGACGTACTGCTTCCACGTGTCTTTACACAGGAGAGTCACAGATAGCTTGGGTACCTCTTCAATATTAGCAACGTCGCAAATCTCTGTCAAGAGGGTGTTGTATTTCCCGACGTCCTCCCCCAAGTCACGAAGGGTGTCAACCCGGTTGTACGTGAAGATGACGGGGAGCATGTGGTGGTCGAGTGCCCCCGTGAAAGCCATATATTCCATGCCCACCGTTTCCCGCCCTGACAATCTTGAAAGACATGGATATTCAATCCCCGCTTGATGTCATGATTGACGTATGTGTTGTCTCGAATCTTGGATGTCGCCATGAAGCGGTCAAGAGAGTTTCCTTCCGCCCGTTTCGTATTTTCGAGGAAGGAAGTGTGAAACCGATGGCCCATTTCCATAAAACCCATGTGAGCGACGACCGGGTGCCGACTTTTGGCCTGATATAAAAAAGAGACACATGTGGTAGGACAAAGTAGTACTGTACTTATCAGCGTACGACATATGAAGCGGTCAAGAAAGTTTCCCTCCGCCCCCTTCGTATTTTCACAAAAGGAAGGTTGTTACCGATGGTCTATTTCCATAAAACCCATGTGAGCGACGATCGGGTGCCGACGCTGGGCAGAAAATTAAAAAAGAAACACATGCGGTAGGAAAAGGTGTACATGTACTTATCAACTTAAGACATTCAAAAGCACGCTGTTCCAATGTTAACAAGAAATAACGGTATTCTTGTTTTTTCTCGAACGTTTCTCGGTGGGAGAATCGCATTCAGATGGCTGTGTAAAGAAAACCACGCACATACCTTGTCGGCTGCCGTGGCGAACTCATTAATAGCATCAGGGTCGAACTCCATATCTTCTTGCTCCTGCTTCACGGGCACAGGTGATCCTTCAACATCGACATCCGTATCTTCATCCTCCTCATCCGGACTTTCACCGCCCCGGATGGATCCGAGGGGCGAAACCCCACGACCGAGTCCGCCCACGAACGGACAAAAAGATAAAGCGCTTCTTCTTCCCCCTCGGTCTATCTTGAGGAATCCATATTGACGTTTGGAAGAGGTAGGTGTAGAAGCGCCAGAAATGGTCACATCGATAGTCACGCCGATGCTCATGGCATCATGCGCGGGAGGGATGTCAGGGTTGATTTCCGTGATTTCTATGGTGACCGTTTCTCCGCCGAAAGGCCGCGCTTTTATTGCACATTGGCTGGCAATCCTCGCGGGGCGGTACCGCCTGCCGCGAACAATTCTGCATATACGGGATCGATCGGGGGCAAGAATCTCGAACCCCGATGAGTCATCGCTTTCCCCGTTCGCCATCTTTGAAAAGAGCGTACGTTTAAGTAGGAGAAAAGGAAGGGTTCAAATGAGATTCTTTGTCTTTTCGTAAATATTCACGCGTGAGTTTGGTAGTGTTTTGTGGGATTTGATGGATTTTTAATGACCGGTCAACCCCCGACCCACTTACCACGCGTGCTACCACAGGAGTCCCCACAGGAGCCCCCAGAGTTACCGTGGACGCGTGTGGTGGAGGGGGAAAGTCTGTGACTACGGTGTTGATGGGCGAAGATGTGTTAGGCGCAGGCTGTGAAGCGGGCTCCGTTGCCGGAAGGCCAAGTTCGGCTGCCCGCAGGTTCCAAATCTCGCCCACCGTAAGGTCGGCGGGGGCCGCACGATGGGTGCGGTACGTTCAGAGGAAGAGATGGGGGCGACCGTCACCTGCACGGGTACCGCGGGAGGGTTGACCGGTGAGCAGAAGTCACAACCAAACAATACCAAACATAACCAATTGCACACGTGAATATGTGGACAATTGCAGCAAAGATGGAATATTTTTCCCTAAAGCTTGGTCAATGTTCTCTTGAGGAATTAAAACGAATTAAAACTACTACCCTTACCACGCGCGTATCTTCGTCTGTCGTCAAAGGTGCCGCAGGTGCAGCAGGCGTGGGCGTGTCGGCGGTGGTTGCAGTGGTGGAGGGCGACGTAGTACCGGGGGTCACAGATGTTGGTGGCGAAGCGGGCTTGGTCACCGGAAGTTCGCAGTTGGTTGTAGTGTTGGGGGTCGCAGGAGTGGGTGCTGAAGCGGGCTCGGTCGCCGGGAGTTTGGGGTTGGTTGTAGTAGTAGGGTTCACACGAGTGGATCGTGAAGCGGCGGCGGAGGGCGGGGGCGTGGATGCCGAAGCGGGTGGCGAAGCGGGGGGCGAAGCGGGCGTGGTCAACGGGACCTTGTACAGCCCTTGGAAGTGGTTGGCGGCTTCGTCCCACAGAACCAAGGAAGTAGATCTGAGAACGGGTTGGAGTATGCCTTCATGAGCATACAACAGATGCCTATCGGAGTCCGCTTTCACGAGTGCGAACCCCTCAAGGTTGTAAATCCCGGACCCGAGATACATCGCCCTGTCGTCCATCAATCCCCCCGAGCGGATCACCCGTTTAAACATGCCCATCGTCGAGGTCACGCCCCCTGCTTTTCAAGCCTTCAATGACCTTGGTTCCCTTGCTCCCGCGAAGACGGCGCCCATTTTTTCTTCCACCTGTTAGAGGATCTTCTTGCGAAGGTCCTTTGAGCGTGCCTTCATGTCCTCGTGCCGCTCACCACTTGCATTAATGATGCCACGTAGTGAGACTCCGTCGCGCACCATCCGCAGTTGGTCAAGGGACATGTCCCCGCAGAAGCCATGGCCTGTGTTATACAAGGCTATGTAAGTTGTGCTTCCACCATCGATCGTGTAAACAAGATACTCTTTTCCATCGAAAGTGTACATCTTTCCTGTTTCCACAACGGCAGCCATCTTCTTCTCCACCACACCTATCACGATTCATCATCGATTCACGGATTCAACGGAGTGTATATTACATTTAAATAAGGACAGGACTATAGCACGGAACGCATGGTTCTGATAAGGGCTCGTGTTCAGTTTCTGTATATAAACTGGATATCCCAAAATCATCCTAGGAATACTACAGGAACATTCCACGGAACAATTTTAACAATGGCAAATAAAATACCAAACGAGTTTTCACCCGTCGTATCTGTGTAGGCAAGCGAGAAAGTGACGACCTGTTGTACAAAAAAAAAGGACGACCTGGGGTAGGCGAGAGAGGTTGTTGTACTCTCTCAAACTAGATCTTTAAATCAAGAGGCCACAAGAGGCCGTGTATCTCACGACAGATCTGTCGTAAAAACAAAGGCCGTACTCAAGTGACGACCTGTTGTACAAAACAAAAGAAGGACGACCTGGAGAAGGCGAGAGAGGTTGTTGTACTCTCTCAAATTAGATCTTTAGTTTAAGAGGCCACAAGAGGCCGTGTATCTGACGACAAAGATCTGTCGTGAAAACAAAGGCCGTACTCTCACAACAAAGATCTAGTTTAAGAGAGTACAACAACCTCTCTCGCCTACTCCAGGTCGTCGTTCTTTTTTTGGTACAACAGGTCGCCACTTTCTCGTTTGCCTACACAGATACGACGTGTGAAAACTCGTTTGGTATTTTACTTGCCACTGGTAAAAATGTTCCGAGGAATGGATACTAATGTGTAATATGAAAACAGTAGCCATTCGCCCCCTCACGAGAAAGATATGGTGTATACGCTGGTTTTTCTCCCCACAACTATGGAGATCACAATGCTGCGCGAGATACAGTAAATGCCTGCTCACAAGGGCTGGTGTTCAGTTTATGTAAATGGATATCCCGAAATTACACATTAGTATCCATTCCTCGGAACATTTTAACCCGTGGCAAATAAAATACCAAACGAGTTTTCACCCGTCATACCTGTGTAGGCAAACGAGAAAGTGGCCATCTGTTGTACAAAAAAACAAAGGACGACCTGGGGTAGGCGAGAGAGGTTGTGGTACTCTCTCAACCTAGATGCGTAGGATCAAGAGGCCACACGAGGCCGTGCATCTCACGACTAAGATCTGTCGTGAAAACAGAGGCCGTACTCTCACAACAAAGATCTCGCGTGAAAACAGAATTCATGCGTCCTCTCACGAGAAAGATATGGTGTATACGCTCGTTTTTCTCCCCACAACTATGGCATGGCTGCGCGAGATACAGTAACTGTCTCAACCTAGGTGCGTAGGATCAAGAGGCCCCAAGAGGCCGTGCATCCCACGACAAAGATCTGTCGTGAAAATAGAGGCCGCACTCTCACAACAAAGATCTTGCATGAAAACAGAATCCATGCGCCCTCTCACGAGAAATATAAAGTGTGGAAACAGATAGCGATGTTTGAATACAGTTGGTAACTTGATTCCGGCCGCCAGTGAGGATAGACCGTGAAAGCAAGATGCTGTAATAGATGGCACCTGACTACACCACGACGCCCTACCCACGAGTCTACATCAACCAAAGATCTCGCGAGAAATCAGATAGACTACGGAATGCAGATCTTACAGTTGGCAACTTGATCTCGAATCAGATAGACTTATATGTATATCTTCCAAGCTGTATCCGCCTATTGTCCTCCCCACAACTATGGAATACGATACTGCGCACGTATACATCTAGAGGCAGTCTCACCTGGTTGCCGATGATCTTCCACTAAGTTGGACTTTTGGTTGTGAGAGAATTGAAGAAGGAGGAAAGTTGTGAATGAGAGGGTTGGGGTGAAATACAAAACGCGGCCTAACTGGTTTGACCAATCAGAGTGAAAAGCACACACACTTAATAAACCGGTAGCACAACATTTTTTACCGGAAACGCACCTGTCCCTTCCCCCTCTGTCCAACGATGTATGCACGGCTTTTTGCTGTCTCGGGCGGTGTGTGGCAGGGCAGTCTATGCTCATACAAAAATCATTTTTAGACCAATCACACCCCATCAATTCTGACAACCAAAGTCAATTCCCGATTTTGCAGAAGGGAAAAGCGGCTTTTTTTGGAGACGTCAGAGCGCTGGTCTAAATGGGCAGACATGCCCCAACATCTACCCTATAGCATGGCGAGGCTAGCTTGTAGATCGTTCTACGAGGGCACGTGGTTGGTTGGGGTCGGAGAAGGCTTCTGAACATGCTGTGGGCCATGAGTTTGTGCGGGCCGTGCTGGTGGCGCTGTGGCCTGAGATGTACGAGAGCAAGGAGTGGGCGCGGTGGGGAGAAGAACAATTTCTTTGAAATCTTGCTGGATGACCTCGATGGGCTAAGCTCGGGTGATGACGAGGAGGTGTGAACAAACTTTGCAGTGTGTGTGTGTGTGTGCGTGTTTGTTTTACATGACATCGAAAATGAATCACATCAGCAACCCCCCTTCCCCCACATCAGCGAGGTTCAAGTGATATTATATAGTGAGCAGCATAGCCACAGCTACTTTCCCCGCAGAAACGGCTTCCCCTACCGCGACGAGGTTCAAGTGATATTGTATACTGAGCAGCATAGCCACAGCTACTTTCCCCGCAGAAACGGCAGCAAGAGATGCTCTACTGGCTGCTGTAGAGGCTGTTCGCAATAGCACAAACTTAAGGCTGACGAAAAACACTCCGCACCCCCAAAAACATAGCCGGTTTGCGTGCGTGTGTGTGATTTTTCAAGTTGACATCGAAAATGAATTGTATCAGCACCCGCCCTTCCCCAACCGCGACGAGGTTCAAGTGACATTGTATAGTGAGCAGCATAGCCACAGCTACTTTCCCCGCAGAAACGGCAGCAAGAGATGCTCGACTGGCTGCTGTAGAGGCTGTGCGCGATAGCACAAACTTGAGGCGGACAAAAACAAACTCCGCACCCCCAAAAACATAGCCGGTTTGCATGCGTGTGTGTGATTTTTCAAGTTGACATCGAAAATGAATCGTATCAGCAACCGCTCTTCCCCAACAGCGACGAGGTTCAAGTGACATTGTATAGTGAGCAGCATAGCCACAGCTACTTTCCCGGCAGAAACGGCAGCAAGAGATGCTCTACTGGCTGCTGTAGGAGCTGTGCGCGATAGCACAAACTTAAGGCTGACGAAAAAAACTCCGCACCCCCAAAAACAGACTGGTAGCCGGTTTGCGTGCGTGTGTGTGATTTTTCAAGTTGACATCGAAAATGAATCGTATCAGCACCCGCCTTTCCCCAACCGCGACGAGGTTCAAGTGACATTGTATAGTGAGCAGGATAGCCACAGCTACTTTTCCCGCAGGAACGGCAGCAAGAGATGCTCTACTGGCTGCTGTAGAGGCTGTGCGCGATAGCACAAACTTGAGGCGGACCAAAACAAACTCCGCACCCCCAAAAACATAGCCGGTTTGCGTACGTGTGTGTGATTTTTCAAGTTGACATCGAAAACGAATCGTATCAGCAACCGCTCTTCCCCAACCGCGACGAGGTTCAAGTGACATTGTATACTACGAGTACGTTCGCAGCAGTGTGACAGCAGTTGAGAATCTCCTATTTTGGCTAAGGCTCGCGGCTTATTGTGATGTCAACGTTGAGCACAGGCTCTTAAAGGCTACTATATAGGATTTAGAGAGGCGTCGTTGCTGAGCACAAATGCTTAGCTGTAAGTTATGAAATTACATAAAAACTCAACCTGAAAGCCAAATGTCGCGTTCAGCACTGAAAAGCAGTTTACAGAATAGGTTCTCCTTGTACACCGAGCACTGCTGCGTAAAACAAGCAGCCACCCGTTCCATCTTATAGGCAAGGTCCAACCGCCGTTTGGCTTGGCTTGCGTGCCCCAATAAAGACGGCCAGCGTTACAGGACTCCCTTCCAAGTCGCTCGCTCTTGCCGGTAGACCTTGACCTGCTGAACTGACAGGTGAGGCTGGTCGTGGGGGGCGTCTCCCAACTAATGTTTGTCCAGCAGCAGAAGAAGCAGCTTGTACTCGTTTGGACTTGTGTCTTTATTTTATAAAAAAATATAAAACACTCCAGCTGTGAGATCGAGGATTTCGTCGAAACTCAACTTGCAAGCTGTGTGTGATACATCGATCGCGCGTTTTACGGAGGGGTGTATATGTCCTCATGAACGGTATAGGCCAGTGACTCCCCTTAGTACTATCAATAGCGAGTACCAGGGTCAACAGTATGATACGTAGACGATTTGTCGTTAATCAATCTGTGCACGGAAACTTTATAACCCGTTTAGAAGGGGGACAAAATCTGACAGCTGTAAAACATGGGAGCTTGTTTTGTATAGGGAGTCGTAATATTGTTCAGGGGAAGGGTGTTATAAATAGTTTTAGGTCGCAAAATGAGTACCTGGTAGAAAATAATTGAACGGATGGTGTCAGGGCTAAAACGATGATGGGAGCAACGAGGGAAGGGGTGCGGGGATGGGGGGGTTACGGGACATTAAATACGGTAAAATTAAATAAAAAGGGTGATTAAAATCTGTTTTTCGGTTTTATCATGAACAAGAGCTAGTACATACATACCAGGTACAGTACATGAATGGCGCTAGACCAAAAGAGCAAGCAAGATTTTTGATACAGTTGGTTTTTTTTGTTCATGATGGACTATTGTTCCGGTTGTTGTATGGTCAACTACAGTATTAGGTATGATATATAAGAAAAAATATATAAACACACTCCAGCTGTGAGATGAAGTACTTCGTCGAAACTCACTTCGCAAGCTGTGTGTGATACATCGATCGTTTTACGGGGGGGGGGGGGGGGGTAGGTCCTCTTGAAAGGTATAGGTCAGCGACTCCC
>JBBMKB010082099.1:0-12349 GCA_037833945.1 Alaria marginata
CCAATGTCTACGATATTGTAGATTGGGGCACATTGTGGAGATTCGAACCTTGTGCAATGCGTCCGCAAGGTATTCCGTCTGCAAAGATTGGCAAGGTATGCATTTTTGAGGTTGTGGGCACCTTGTGGGTATTTCTACATGGTGCAACGTCTCCACAAGGAGTTTTTGGCCAACAACCTTGTGTAATGGGGGGGTCCCGGCCACCTGTGTACTAAACCACTGCTGTGCGAGAGAAAACTCACCGCTGGGGGCAATGCCCCTATCTTGGTCTCTCCAGCCAAACTGAGCCCCACCAGGTTAAGCTTCTTCTGCAGGAGCACGTTCAATCTCCAGCTCCCGCTGCCACCATCGGAGCTTCCCGACGATGGAGTTGCAGGAGCCCTCTCTGCTGTAACATCGGTAGGTAGCGGCTGCTCCCTATCGGACTCCCACCTAAGCCCATTTTCCCTGGTGGGCGTGCGCATGGATTGCATCATCTCAATCAACTCTTCACGATATTACTTTTGGCGAGATTCTGCCTCCCGTGCTGCGCGCTGCGTCTCCTCGAGAGCGAGACCCTGCTTTAACACCATTGCCCGTAGACTATCCACCTCATCAGCCATGGGGTAAGTCAGGTACCAGAGTCTAGAGTGTTCGTTAACTCGTGATTATGGGTCGCGATAGATGTTTGAGGCTTATAGCATTTGTCTCCCAGCAGGTAGGGCAGGCGAAGAGTGATCCAGTCATGCATCACAGTTGCCGCATACAACAACAGAGGTCAACAATCACATACCTAAGAATGTCAATTGCTCGAAACGACACGTAACTGCCAATGTTGAGTAGCCAATTATTAACAACGGCTGCGCCGTAATAACATAAATCAAGGAACGTACCGAACTAAGAATCAGAGAGCCACACTGGCGGTTAGAAAAATAAATACAGAGAGAGAGCAAAGAAGGCAGGGGCGGGCTGCACGTCGGTTGGCTATATAATCAGCACGTGCGGTCCCTCGCGAGACAGAAGCACGTGAGGAATGGGTGTGGGCGTGACGGATGTGTACGGGCGAAAGAAGTCGAAAACATGTAGCATACGAACAGCGAAGGCCACATAATAAAACGGGTACGCATATATGTTGCAGGTCAAGTCGACCAGGTACTCGTCAGCGTACTTGAAACACGTCATCTACCCTATATCCCCCTCGGGTAATATTTTTCTTAAGACGTTGGAGCATACCTTGCGTCGAGGACGCAATCGTGAATCGCCCTTGCCTATACTCGTACGTAAGAATCGCAAAACTCATATTTCTTAGAACGATTATCCGGTCTATTTTGGATTTGGACCAAGTTTGAGCAAATATGTGGGCCCTTTTCCTGTGCCGTCTTTCTGGGAATATGAAGACGCGGAAGAAGCCGAACAAGAGGATCGAGTAAACGATGATGAAGCTGTCGAGAGGCCGGCATAATAATGCAGGGCCAACGTGTCTTGGTGCGAGGAGGTGGCGTCGAACGCACGACATCGCAGCAGGGCTTGCATGACAAGCGTGCGCGTCAAGGGTCACTAGACCTGTGCAGATCAATAGTTCGGGGAGAGGATACATTTTGTGTCGCCCCTAATCGGAGTAATACCATTCAGTTCAAAGCAAAGACCCGGCGTAGAAGCTGTTCACCGCTATGGAGGCGGGCGATGATACTCCAGTGCATACAATACGAAACAAGGCAATCCTGCGTGCGGTAAAATGCTTGTGCACTATACTGTACAACGTCGAAACAGCGCCTTCTGGGGGACCGAATGGAGAAAGCGTAACATAAGAAAGTGTGTATTGTTTGCGCGCCTATAATAGGACAGTCAGCATTTGCCCGATTTCGGGTTTCTTGTTATGGGGCCGGTACCGAACCAAATATATCCAACTCTAAATTCCAGTTGTCTGTCACAAAGTATGCGTACAGCATAATACCAGGTAGTCTCTAATACGGTGCGACCGTCCAGATATTTCCTTATTCCGCTGTTTTCGTTGTACTCTTGTTTATTTCTAGTGGACAAAATAATGGTGTTGTTGTAATTGCGACAACTTATCGCTATGGTCCTTGAATGTTGTTTACGGCTTGTTCTATTAATAGTAGGGCCAGTAGCAGGACTACGCTACAACAGGGTACACTTCTCCCTATCCTGGGGCGGGCAACGGGACGGGGCAAGGGGGGGGGCTTAGTTGAAAGTGTAATTGCGTATACGTCATTCAGTAGTTATCTTTCAAAATTATAAACGGGCATTATATAGTATCATACTCCTCGTATATTCAGTTGTTGCATCGATTTTTAGACTGGTTTTTGTATCCCACCGGAGAGCTGGTAGTGTTGTTTGTTGCGGGCGATCGTGGTAAAACCATCGGTTAGTTGACTACTTTTTCATAATTTTTTGTTTCCGAATGAGGGATCCTTGATTCCCTGGCTCTCATTGCACAATGTGCTAAGAAGGAAGTACATTGCACAATTCCCGGGTATTCGCCAATTTCTCTACATCGGCAATGACCGCAGGCATCGTGACTACGTCGCGAGAATTTTGGCGGGCCCGCAATGGAATAGTTTGGCCACCTGTGAACTTCGACTAGAGTACACGTATCGCATATGCTGGTGCTCGAGTTCCTAACGACTAGCGACAGTTATCATTGAAATATATCTTTATATCCAGGCGACTGGCTGCTTCGCAAACAGCGTGATGCTTTAGCCGCCCGTGTTTGCCTTACTTTGCTTCTCGCGTGTACGATACCGACTTGTGACTCCCCTGAATGCTGCCGAAGGGACTACCGTTTGTGATGTTATCGTCTCACCATAACCCTGCCACATCATCAGCTGATCAAGGGTCTGGTCTTCGTTTATTGAGACTAAGGAAGGTGTTAGAAGACCAGGATTCAAGCCTATGACGGACGCCCCCCTGGACGTTATATGCCCGTGGTAGAGTGGGGTCTCCTGGGGTTGTGGCTAATGGCGCCGGTCTTCTAAAGTCCTTCGCCGACTAATTGGGAAAAAGGTATAACATCAGCCGTCGACGTAAAATCAACTAACTGAGGGTTGATTTTCGGATCGCCCGCAACAAAAATGTCATAGCATTTTACCTGGTGTGTATTTGTAATTGCCGTTATGTACCTACAGTACACTTGTATAGACTGTCCGCGGGTTGCGGCGCGAACGGTTTCCTAAGAGCCTTTTTCGTGTAGCGTGAGAGGCCGGGAAGGACGGAGGCAGCAGTAAGTAGTACAGTTTCTTCGCGTACGAGCATACCGTGCTTGTACTACAGGTAGCTGTGAGTAGTAGAAATTCGAACTCGCACTGCTTGCTGTTATTGCAACAGTACTACAGTGTACCGGTCGTACAAACTTATTTTTCCATGCGGCGCTGTGGAAAGCAAAAAAACAACACAGACGAGAATACACGCGCACCAAGGAGGACCCGTCCAAACGAGGAAACAATATTGAAAAAAATGAAATGAGAAAATTATTGAAAAGCAGAACTAAAGAATAACTGAGCTTCAGTGGTCAGATGGCAGAAACTAGCAGTAGATATGCAGAATGTTCTCGGAAGAGTGAGAGAATACGAGATTTGTACGTACGTAAGAAATTTGGCCAATCAGATGAATGCAGTAATACATGGTAGTATGAATCGTAGCCCTTGGTACACACCTGGTCCAGTGCGTAGTTGTGACCTGCACGTGAGAGCGCATTGCAGCAGAGGCAGAGCTACAGGTCCAAGGTGTGATATAGACTAGTTTTGAGTTATGTCCGAGGAGTGCAAGTCACCGGAGGCCGAGGCTATCGCGGCTGCTGCGCAACATGCTCGAGCTGCTTTGGCTGCTTCGTAAGCGGAAACAAATGCGCATGCTGTGGTAGCTGCTGTGCAAGCAGCGGTGGATGCTCGCCGTGCCGAGGCAGCGGCTCGAGTGCAGGCAGAGGCCGCGGCTCGTGTGCAAGCAGAGGCTGAGGCTCGCCAAGCCACGGTTGCTGCTGCGACTGCTCGCCAGGCCAAAGTGAATGCTGCTGCGACTGCTCGCCGGGCCAATGTGGATGCTGCTGCTGTGGCTTCGGCGGCCGCCGGTGCTCCATCTCCACCCGTGGCTGCGGGAGGGGTAACATCGGCGGACGAGGTGAATTGGCAAGAGCAGGTGGCCGGCGAGTTCTCGCGTATGGATGGGAACATGCTTCGCCTCAAATTGAGGCTAGACCAACTGCTAGCCTCATTTGGTACCCTTCACAACGCGGTGGTAGGTGGAGCTTCAAAGACTGCTAACGTCGAAGTCCTGCTACAGCAAATAATGAACAACCTCGCCGACCAGCCGTCCCTGCGGGGAGGTGGGAACGCCAGAGAGCGCCATGTCCAAAAGTCCCAAATGACGGACGGCACGGCGACGTGAAACCGGTCTACGTCTCGAAAGCACTGGCTGATCCGTGGGCGCATACCACCCAACCTCGGCGACTCGGCGGCGGATATTCAGTCCTTTGTGGGAGAGGCCGTCAACGTTACGGCGGCGGTGGCCACCCAACTCCGTGCAGTAAGTGACCTGGACGTCTCCGTGTACGGGCCACGCGCGGAAGGGGCGGTCGACCACCTGCTGATGGTCGCTGACAGCCTGTAGTTATTTTTCGTCAGGCACTCGTGGGGTTTTTACTGTTGGATTGTCTGCCGTCGCCGACGACCGCTCTTGTTGGGCCCGGATCGCCTCGATCGACGCTGCCTTCGTGTCAGCGTCCGCCAACTTACCCCGTCACACTCTCGGCAACGTTATCCTACTCTCCGGCAACGCGGCGCGGGCCGTGATGAGCGACATGGTAAACGATGACCTTCGCCTGTGGGTCAAGGACCTCATGAAATTCGCCCAGCATGTTCGTCCGCCTACGGTTCCTCCTCCTCCTGATACCGTATTTGCCATGCCGCCTGTGCTTGCTTTCAAGCGTACTACCGCCTTTTGCTCGACCGGCGGCGACGTTCTCAAGCTCGTCGAGGGACTGCACGTTGAACGTGATGAGAGGGACAGGGGTTCAAAGCGAAACCGCAGCCCCGGCGCCCCCACCAAGACGGGTACGGCAAGGAAGCAAAGCGCCGCGCTGTGCAGGCAGTTTTCGTCCACGGGCTAATGCCGCTGGGCCGACTGCATTTTCGTGCACGCTACTCCCCCGGCCGATTCCTCCTCTCCTATCGCTCTCCGCGACGGGGGAAGCTCGGCGGCGCCGGCTGGGGGGTCTGGGGGCCGTTCGGCGGTGCAGGCTGGTGGGTCGCGGGCTATGGTGTTGCGCACGGATGGTGGTCGCGGCGGAGCCGAGGGTGGTGGCGACACTGGTTCGGGATGGGGACACGGGCCCTCTCCGTCGGTTGGGCCACCACTTGGGGGGGTGGACGCAGCACTGGCTGTTGGTGGAGCGGCTACGGCGCCGGTCGCCAGCGGTGGGGCCGGGACTCGGCTGCCCACCCATGGAGTTGCCGGGGGGTTGCGTGGGCGTGCGTTAGGAGCCCTGGCTGGCGATGGCGGCGTCGGGCGCGATCGCGTTGCTGTGGCTTCGGGGTCGGTCTCCTTCGGGCAGAAAGGTACGGGTGTTGGTGTGCGTGCGAGTTATTTGCCAGTTGACACGGTGTGCGTACGAGGTGCGGTCGGCGACGTGCGTTTGGGTGCTCTGCGAATCGATGCGGTAGATGCGTGGCTTGCCGCTTGGGAGGTTGTGGGGCAGGCAGTGTCTGCACGAGGCTCGGCGAGCCTTGATCGTATCGCCTCGATCAGCTCCTTACTCTTGCGACAATGTCAGGGCAGTGTTGCCCTTTTCCTGTCCACCATCAGCTCCTCATTGTTCGCTCCGCATATAAACGTCGCCATCGTACAGCACTGGTTTGGTGTCATCAAGAAATGCCCCGCTATTTATTTATTGCTTCGTGTACTGGCGCCGGGCGCGCCGGTGGGTGTTGCGCGCGGGGGGGATTTGACCACAGAACTCGCTTATGGTAACCACCCGGACGTCGCGACGCATGCTGTTGCTATTCACCAAAATATATGCGCGGACGTTGTGCACGGACGTGCATTGGTGTTTGATTTGCGATTCGCGACAGAGATTCTGGGTCTTCGTATTTCACCGATGAGTGTCGTTCTCGAGCCCAAATTGAGGATTATTCACGATCTTATATTTGCGCGCGCGGGCGACCTGACCAGCGTTAACGGTGATACTAACTTTGACTCTGCTCCACCGTGCGAGCTCGGCCACGTGCTTCGTGATGTGTTGTTACGGGCGCTGTTTTTGCGACAGACGCACGGTAGTCGCGCTCGAATCCTCTTGTGCCGCGTGGACGTCAAATATGCTTTTAGGCGGGTTTTGGTTGATCCGGCAGGCGTGCCAACCTTTGGGTACGTGTTTGGCGATCAGGTTGTCGTGGATTGGCGCTTGCAATTTGGTTGGTGTAATAGCCCTGGGTTTCGAGGGTTGATGGCATCTGCGCTTGAGCATGCTCACACCCACTCTACGTTTCAAGGCGCAGACGTTTTCCAACAAGGGGCCGCCGCCGTTGCGCATGTCGAACTTGCCACACCACGGGGGGTTCGTGTCGTTGCTATCCCGTGTGATTGTGGGCCCGTACCTGGTTCAGGGGGCACCACAGGAAGCTAGTTTTTTGTGAAGTACTACGTAGACGATGGCATTCTCGTCGGGTTGCAATGGTGGCCGGACGGCCGTCGTTGCTTGCGTGCTGTACAGTCGCTGGCGTCGGACCATTTTCGCCTGTTGGGCGAACGTGGGGTTTCTGACCCACCCCTTTTGTCCGCCAGAAAAATCACGAACTGGGACACACAACATGAGGTGTTGGGCTGGATCAATGACACTGAGGCGCTTACGGTCACGTTGCCGTCCCATAAGCGCCTCAAGCTGCGCACTATTCTCGTGGAGTGGCCTTTGTCTCGTGCATCTGCTTCAGCGAAGCAGGTGTCGCAGCTCGTTGGCTTTCTTATGCATGTATCCTTTGCTGTGCGTCCGGGGGGTTTCTTCGTTAACCGCTTGTTGGCTTCGGTTGAGATGCCGCGCATCGCCGCCGGGGCTGATTTGATTGGCCGTATGGCTAACCCCGAGCGGCGTCTCGCCCTGGGACCCGAATTCTACGGGGACCTTGAGTTTTGGCGGTGGTTCGTCGAGGAAGGATTCGACGCGCGTGGAGGAACTTTGTCGGCTCCGATGTGTCATTTGCTTGAGCGCCCCACTCGACATATGTTGTTTTCGGACGAATCCAAAACCGCTGTCGGGGGTTTCTGCCTTAAAACTGGTGTATACTGGATATACGAGCTTGACGCCGGGGAACGGTCTCGATTCTGCGGATCGAGCAAGTCCGTCGCAGACGAGAACGATATATCAATTAACGTTCTCGAACTGCTAGGCATGGTTATTTCTGCGTGGGTTCTCGTGTCTACGTGAGCAGAACGCCCATCCGCGATGGGAGACTGTGTGTTGTTGCGTGGCGACAATGAGGCAGCCGTACAGTAGGAGCGGCGTAGTTGGGGGGGGAAGGAGCCGAGATCGGGCGCGTTGATGCGCCTCCTTGGTGTGCTTGAATTGTCTTCTGGTTGGCACTTTGACCCAAAACACGTACGGGGAATGTTTAACGTTGCCGCTGATGGTATCTTACGCTGGGATCGCGCGTCCGTCCTCGTTAATTTGAGTGCCGTTCGAACCGATATCCCGTGGCAGGAGCAGGACCTGGGGGGCGCGGGAACATCCCTCTGCACTTCGGTGTTGGCCTCGAACTCATGCGAAACGCCATTGCGACCTCGTCTGAACGCACTTAGCAGGGGCATTTTGGAGCATGGGTAGACTTTTCGGTATGTTGTGGCATGTCTGTATTCCTCAAGCGTTGCAGAGATAGCATGACCAACGTGTGGCAATTGTTCGAGTTCGTAGGGTACGCCTTTGCGACCAAGAAATTGCGGTCAGCAACAATCGAGAGCCATTGGTCAGCAACCAAATTTTCCATCGTATTTCGCGAGGGTTCGAGCTTGACACCACTCATCCCGTCCTGGTTAATGCCCTCAAAAAAGGCGCCGCTCGTTCGCATGCCGAAGCCAGAAACCAATCTATCGTGCGTCGGCCCGTTTCGTGGGAGATGTTGATTGCGGGCGAGAAATTGATCCTTACTTGGCAGACCGGGGGTCGTGTTTTGTGGCTTGCCCTTTGTGCTTCGTTTTGTTTCTTGACTGGCGCGTCCGAAATGTTTGCGGAAACCCGGTCACGCCTTCACGAGACTTATTGTTTGCGGCGGGCTGATGTAGCGTTTTTTTGCGGAGGTTTTAGCTTACTGCGGCGCAGTTGTCAACCGCTGACCGCGTTGAGGTTAGGTTTCGTGGGTCGAAGGGGGACCAATTGAGGAAAGGGGCGGTTCTTACGCGCGTACTTAGGGGTCCGGCGATGCGCGTGGGCGAGGGTGGAGGTGCTGTCGATCTCATGATCGAATTGATCATGTTGCTATCTGTTTCTTCCCCCGTCGGTCCCCTTGGTCGCGTTTGGCGTTGGTAATGGCAAATGGTCCATGTGGACACAGCAGCAAGCGACGACAGCTTGCGGAAAATGGTTGCGTTGACGGGCGTGCGTGCGGCGGAGTACGCTTTGCACTCCCTGAGGATTGGAGGCGCAACGCACTTGTCGGCGGGGGGTGCGACACCAGAGATGTAGCAGCGTGAGGGCCGATGGGCGTCCGATGCGTACAAGGCGTATGTTCGCAGCCACGGAATGGACGCTAGTTGGGTAGCAGATGATATTGAAACTTTGGTCGTATCACGTCTGGAGCTGATCGAGAATAAAAAAACAGGCGTCTTAAAAACAAAACAGGCGGTACAAAAAAGTTAAAAGCGGTTAGAAAAAAAAGGACAGGCGGCAGGTTTTTTCAGTGTATGCGGAATAACACAGGGTTTTGCTTCAAATTTTGCTAGTGGCTTTTTTCACTCGCGACGGAGAACCAAAGTGTAAATTTTAAGGAATATGCATACCTGCATTTGCTTGTATTTTTCTAGACTCGCCTATAATGGCTGATAATGCGCCATAAAATAAGGGGGTATTTTACTCTCTCCATATTTACCATGACTTACCTACAGTATATGTATCTTGTATTGAACACGACGAGTAAGTGGGATAGGGCATCAGAAATTCGTGCAGTTTCAATCTAAACACATTTTAAATACGTAACCATCATCAGGTATATTACATACAATTAAAAAAATACTCTAGCTGTGAGATCGACGATTTCGTCGAAACTCACTTCGCAAGCTGTGTGTGATACATCCATCGCGCGTTTTACGGGGGGATTTTATATGTCCTTATGAAGGGTATAGTTCAGCAACTCCCCTTAGTACTAGCGAGTACCAGGGTCAACAGTATTATACGTAGACGATTTGTCGTTAATCAATCTGTGCACGGACACTATACAACCCGTCTATGAGGGGGAAACAATCTGATAGCGGTAAAACAAACAGTTTCTTTTGTATAGAAAGGCGTAATATTGTTCAGGGGAAAGGGGGTTAGGAATAGTTTTAGGTCGCACAATGAGTACGAATAGTTGCATGGGTGGTGTTAGGGCTAAACAGATTATGGGAGCGGCGACGGAAGGGCTGAGGGGGTGGCAGGGGGGGGGGTGGGGGCGGCGGGGGGGAGGGGGGTACTGTATCGTGGATATGGTAATTGTGGATACCATGTTACTGGGACCAACACGCCTACTCGAATAGTCGAAACCCCAAGCCTACGAACGTTGTAGTATCTTTCTCTTGGGTGTCTAAGGATAACGGCTCGTCCGCACCTCTCCTTCCAGCCGTCCACGCCTCACCCGCTCAACGGATCACCCGTGGCGGATTCGTGGAAGACTTTGGTGGCCTTTCCTGGACTTGAGCTCCGAAGCAACAGCGTGCAGTGCTCGCACACTGCTCGCGCTCCTTTCTGTCCCTGGTGCTTCAGTCCTCGCTCTAGTCTCTGGGCTTGGACCATCTCCTCAGTCGGTCAAACTGGGCCGTCATAGTTCAACAGTGAGAACACTCTGTGTCCCAGAGAGACGGGGAGTCATGACCCTCTGACGGTTAAACCGTAGGAACTTTATTGGCGTCACGGCCGTTGGCAGCAAACCTGCACGTTCCACGAGTTCCAGATGCCAGACCTATCATCAAGCACCGACCACCCTGACAGCTCACCGTCCTCAGCTGAACCGAAAGATTCCGCGTCGTCTTCATCTTCCGGCGTTATCGAGTCGAAGAACACACCCCCGCCCAACCTGGAGCAGCAGCCCCCCGACCTGGAGCAGGGGCTCTCCGAAGCGATAAAGGACGGCATGGCCCGGATTCTAGACGGTCAATTTCAGCGCATGGAGGATGGAGAAATCGTGGAGTTGACGGAACAAAACAACAGCATGCTTCTTCAAATGGCAAGTCGTAAAGTTGGTTCGAATTCCGCTACTGCTGTAAATTTGTCCGGTACTGATTCCACCCCTGTCCCTGTCCCGACCTATGCGGGAGTGCTGTCCGCAGCAAAGTCTGTCACCTTCACCCCCAACGACGTACGTACCCTACCGCGTTTAACCGGTAGTGCCGACGTTGATGTCGCAGAGTTCTTGTCGCAGTCCGCCTTGGCGTTGGCTTCCGTGCCAAATCTGTCGCTCCGAATGACGATCAATTTGCGGGTAACCTCGCCTTCGACCACCTGTCACTCTTTTGTGATGGGCCTTGTCCTACTCTGTATCAGCAGTTGATGTCTGGTAGGATTGGTTGTAGCGCGAATGTTGTCAACGCCGAGAATGTCCACAACCCCGGCTCATTCGTCCCACCGTTCGCTTAGGGGGAGCTAAAATTAGCAATACTTGACATTTTAATGCGAGCCCATAGCGTGGAAGGGAGTGCCATAAAACTGGCCACCTTCAAAACAGAGAAAGCGAAACTGTCTCCGCCTCTGCTCTTCGCTTTCGCGCGTTAATGTCCCGATTTGAGTCGGCTGTCGAGAGGCATGCGAAAGGTCGTACACCTTGGTCCGCAATCACTGTCACTCTTTCGCAGCACAGTCTGCCCCCCGCGCTGCAACTGTTGCAGAGTGGGGAGAAACCTGTCACCTCTTTCAAAGAGGTGGTCGAACGCGCCCGTCGCCACGAGGCTGCACGCCTTACTGGTACTGTCAGCGCCCTGTCAGTCACCCCGGTGCCCAACCGTTTTGCCATGCAACAGATGAAATCTCCACACCATGCGCAGCAACGAAGTTTCCGCCAGCAGGCAAGGACCCGCGGTAACAACAATCGCCAACGTCCAAAGCAGCAGCTCTCACAGCAGCGCGAGCGGAAGCC
Source organism: Alaria marginata (assembly GCA_037833945.1). Lineage (NCBI taxonomy): Eukaryota > Phaeophyceae > Laminariales > Alariaceae > Alaria > Alaria marginata. The sequence continues at coordinate 11,298 of JBBMKB010082099.1, forward strand.
CGGACCTCATTGCACTTATAGTATGTGTGACGAGCCAGTTGGACACTGGAAGTCGTCCTGTTGGCAGAAAGAAAAGGACAACAGTACGCGTCCCCGGTGTTCAGCCGGAGGTCCCAAGCGGGAGCGCTATCCCTCCCGCGCGACCGCCGCCACCGCAACCGCCGCGGCGACGACAGCGACGAGGGCAGTCACGCCGGCAGCGCCAACGAGGATGACTGACGACGCCCTGCTGGTGTAGCTCTTGTTGGGGAGCACCTTGCTACTAAAGTGGTAGGCAAGGTTAGCGCGAAAAAACTCTCCGCAGTAGCAGTAGGTACTGAGTCTCTTGTGCCGAGTATCATTGTCAATGATGGCAGTAACCATCGAGTCGATCGTAGGTTTAGTTTATGTTAAGAGTGTCCTTGTCTCAGGTCGAAGTAGTGGGGTGTCCTGCTCGCATCGTCCGCGCAAGCGGGTGACGTTTGCTGATGATACCCCCGTGTCTGCGAGTGTGTCCGAGTGTAGCCGTAGTGCACAGCGGCCACGCCGCTCGAGTCGAGTCCTGAGTGTCCTAAGTGAATACCACCCTGAGAAAAATACTTAAAATAAAATTGTGTGGTACAGCTCAATACTGGAGCGCAAATCCAATACCCTTTCTATTTTTTTTTCGTCTCGCAGAGTTCAAATGTCTGGCTCCGTAGACGACTGTCCAGTGTCCGCAATCACACTCGATACTGCTGCTGATGTTTCTGTTGTGTCTCATGCATGGTTGATGTCCCACCCAACTCCGCGTTCTATATATATCCAACCTGTCCCCCCGACCGCCGTTGCTTTGCGAGCAGCGAATGGGTCGCCGTTTAATATTTTTAGGTTTGTAATTTTTCACTTACCCTCAGTACGATCACGCATAATGTCGAAGCGTTAGTCGTACCTTCTCTTGGTCCCGATTCATTACTCCTAGATAGTCATGTTATGTCTAGTTTTGGAGCTACCGATCGCCCAAGCTGCGGCACCTCGTCCTCGGCCTGCCCTGAGACGTAATCTCTCCCCTCCTGGGGGACCCGTTGCCTCGG
>JBBMKB010082110.1:0-12348 GCA_037833945.1 Alaria marginata
CCACCGTATAGCTCCCCTCATCATCACCCCCACCGCTTTCCTTGCAGAACCCGTTCCCACAGCTCAAAATATCATCAGATCCGCAGCCAAACGAAACGGAAAATCCAACCTCCACAAACCACTCTCGGCGAAGCTGCCAGCTCCGCTTCCCTCCTGCTCAGCAGCCATGGGAGGCGGCCAAGGCTTCTGGGGTGGGGCGGCTTGTAGCTCTTGCTGCTGCTGCAGCAGCGGCGGAGGTGCATTCTCTCCATCCTCCACCACCAAGCCTCCGTTTTCCACGACCACCTTTCCATCGGCAACATCACCACCGTCTGGCGCCAACCACCAAGCGGAAGTATCACTGTCATTCCAAAAAGGGGGACGCTGCTCCTCAAACCCTGCTCCACCAGCCGCAAACACCAGACCACCCGCAACCACCAGATCCTTTCCTACCACTCCCATCTCATCTCCACCAGCTTCCTCCACCCGCGGGCATGGCCGCGGCTGCGCTGCCTGCAATGACTGCTGCGGCTCTTCCTGCTCTTGTACCAATTTCTCAAATACCTCCTCCTGGACGGGCTTCCGAAGCAACCCGTTTTCCATGCTTTCCAGCTGCTCATCTTGGCTCGACAACACCTTGGGCCACATTTGCTGCGACGCGAACAACATCGCGGGATACTCGCACAATGACTGCGGCTTCGAGGTGGTCTGGCTAGTCGGTGGTGCGCCGCCTTTTTCGGATTGCGCTGCCTCCCCGTCTGCTCGGACCTCTACTCGAAGTACTTCGCTTGTCGTTTTGGCGGTTTCTTGCTTATAATGTTGCTGATGCTGCCAGCGACGAAACGTCTCGTGCTGCTGCTGGAGGTGATACTGATGCTGCTGCTGCTGCTGCTCCCTGTATCGAAACATTTTCTGCCGCTGCTGGTACTGCTGCTGCCGGAGTTGCTGCTCCTGCTGCTGCTGCTGCTGCTGCTGCTGGCGGTGGTGCTGTTGGTGGAGGTGCTCCAGGTCGCGCCATTCGTCAGGCGACCAGTGTACTATCCCGTTATCGGGTCTCTCCTTCAGCCATTCATGCCTGCGCATAGTAGCTCTTATCCAGAGGACATCGGCTGCGCCGTGGGCGATAATGAAACCCATAAAAACGCAAAACAACAGATTGCGCCACTCAGCATCCCGTACAACCTCACCTGGGTACCCGTCGTACTAGTATGTTGGGTAATGGGTTGCACGGGTTATAGCTGCCTCACGAGGAGGTTGGGGTGACGCGGCGCTCAAGCCATTAAGCGAGCAAGCGCGGGAAAGAAGACCAGATGTATCGTACTTATTGTAAACGTGGACCATCGGCAAGAGGACCCAAAATGGACCAACCGAGGTCAAACCAGAAGAACAACAAAGAACTGATCACGTGTGGTACCTTTTGTAACCAAGAATCACGGATCATAATATGTGAAACACATGCATCATAAGCTATCTCATCTACCAATCATACGTAGATCTTACCATGTCATACCTATCATATTTCAGCGACAATGCGCCCCAACTAATATTAACGGAACGGGGATCCTCCACGATCTTACAGTCTATCGGGACGTCCAAGGTAGTGGTACTCACCTATAAGTGGCCGGTGCTTTCACGTGCATGAAAATCTATGCAAGGTACACAGCATCTGGTTCAACCAACAACACATAACAACTACATCAGGTACCAGCAAAAATAAGAAACCAACGATTTTCGTGTCAAATTAATGTGGGGGGCGTTGGCATACACACGAACCTGAGATTGATGCGTCACGGTGTTTACAACCAGTGTCCAGCACCCCGCCCTCATCCGGCAATCGTAAGCCGATAATGCCCAACTTTACAACACGGGTGGACAGGACCTCCCCGTTTCGCCGACATAGTAGAAGGTGGGCAAGAGACCAACACTCTGGGCACGTGATGGAACGTCAAATATCACGAAACTTGCTTATTTCCCCGTTATGTGAACCTGGCGCGATTTTAGGAGTTCGAAAAGGTGCTTGCTAAGGATGCCGTTTGGAGTTTGCCCGAGATTTTGTGGTTTTTGCGTCATACATAGCTGACTTTCCAGAATATGCTCAGAAGGTCTGCCTTCTTCCCACCTTCTACACTATGTCGACGAAACGGGGGGGTCCCGTCCACCCGCGAAGCTACAGAAGCATCAATCAATCTCACTTGCCATGGTGCATTCATCGGTGATGCGTTCTATGATACGATACACTAGGTACGTTTTTGGCTGATGCATTTTCTGAACGACCGGGTGCCTTATACCAAAATCGTCGGATTTTACTTATTTTGCTTGCAACATGTTTCCTTGAATACCTGGGCCATGGTTTTGTTTGTCGACGACAACTGTTTTCGAGATCAATGTCCGGGTGGCGTGTAGCTCTCCTCAAGTAAGGAACCTCACATGTTTATCGTGTTACTAATGGTAGCATACGCCCCTGGTGAGGGTGTCTCTTGTAGCGCCTCATTGTTCATCGAGTCCGAGCTGTTCGTGCTAAACATATGCCTACCTAGTTCGTGCCGTCTAAGTTTCACGGCAAGCAGCTCCATGGGAACGTTTTTGCTGCGCTGCGCCAAACCGATATACCTGGCACACATTCAGGCCGTGTTTTGAGTAGTCGAACGTCCGTGGTGAAAGGGCCCGCGGTAGCCTCGGTCCAAAGAGACGCATGTCTCTTTAAAAACATATTATCTGCGTTGGTGGCTGGGGCTGCACCTAACGTTGGTCTGGCTCTTGACGCGAAAAGCCTTTCGCCTTACCCGACAACCCATAGCTGCGGTAGGGGGGGGGGTATCATACCCCCTTTTACGCAATCAAGTTTAAGCCACTCGCCGGAGTCACTTTGTATCTCACTGAAAATAACATGTTAAGCTATTTGTTTGGCGCAGCGTAGCTAACCATTCCATGTCGGTGTCATATCGATAAAAATGAACGGTGTAAAATCTTAAATCTGAACAGGAGCAGGGGGCTCGCTCGTGGGAGTGACCCTTAGCCACTGCAAAATGGAGGGTCCCAAAAGGGGCACACTCCCTTCGTCAAGAAAGGGGAGCCTGATTATCAATCCCATGACCGGATTATCAATCTCATGAACTAGGCACCGAACGAAGGATACTGAATGACATGCATGAGTACCCCATGCGTTGGTTACGGGGCACATCATTTGTTTATCTGCCCCCTCACTCTTAGAAGGTCCATTTTACTACACTGTAAAGTGTTGCATATCGGAAAGTGTACTTCTACTTCGATCCGATACGGGTATATAAAGTCCACATCCGATAAGTAATCGTGTACTAATCGGATGGGATTGGATCGCTATAACCTTCGATTGTGATACGATAAACGATATATGAAAGGCGGTAATATAGAAACACAGACGTCGAAATACGCATCCTTGTACCGTCACTACAAAAGGGGGAGGGGGTAGAGATTCACCCCGTCCCGGATAGAACTATAGCGTTATTTTATCGGTTATCGGGACGCTTGCTGTTCATATGCTATAATCGCAACGATATCCTACACATTTATCGGAAGTTCCGATACGATACTAAACACTACTATTGTGTACCTAACTCCGCAACTATTTTAATATTAAATAATAATGCGCCGGCGGATGACATAGGAAAATAGGGTTCGTCCAACGTGTTTGCTTAGTTCCTCCGTTGAGGAGCCCCGGCAGTCAAAATGGGTCAAAACGGGTCAACACTCATGCGTCTACATAACAAATGAGGAACCACCGTCATTATAATGATTGATGCTTGCCCTGCCACAATGTGCATTGGTGGTTCTCGTTGACCGGATAAAAGCCTTTCCGTTCAATATCAACATATACATTTTTTATTTTCAATGCTACCCATCCAACTGGAATTCGCGAACCGTTGGTGTCCATTGGTTGGTGCTCCCGCATGTCCACAGTTCACAGAGAGATGCAATCTCAGGTTTAAAAAAAAAACGGAGATTATCAGGACTTCTCGCATGTTCACATGGATGCGGTCTCCTGTGAAATAAAAATCGAGCTTCTGGTTACACGACCCTGCTTGTGCTCCGAACCCCCGCATGTGCACTAGGATGCGTCGTCATATATATATATATATATATGTTTACGCTGCGCGCAGGAACTGTTAGGTGTTTGAATCCCCCGCATGTTAACATGGTTACGAGTTCATACTTTCGAAATGCACACAGTTGAGAGCACAACTTCGATCACCCGAAACCACCCGGAATGTTCGTGTTTGTGCGATCTCCCAGTGCCAAACTGTGAGGGGGAAATATAACATTGAAACCTCCTCCTTCATATGTCCGCCTGGGTGCGAGGTATCATATATCGAAATTGATGAAGTGGGTCACTTGGACCCCTCCCTATCCGCCGGTACGTTTACACGGACGCGGAATGACATTACGTAAATAGGCGAGGAGAACGTACGGACAACCTCCCCGCCGCACACCATATATATTGCGCTGTCTGTAGAAGTGGCCACAGCAGAAGGAAAAACCCTCAAACACGCTCGAAGCTGTCGACACATTCCACGATAGAGGATCACCATTTGTTTTCTGAAGCTCCTCACTTGAGGAGCTCTATACCCTCACTGAAAAAATGATTTTTAGCGAACTGAAAGTTCATTCCGATGAACAAACCCGTGGCCCATCTATATAAAAATAGCATATTGCAAAACACCAATCAATGACACTGCGACGGTGTTGGGTTAAGGAGCCCTGTCATCCAGAAAAAACAACAACAAAAATCGCTACCTTTATCGTAGAACGCGTCTATCATCGATACGCAAGAAAGTACGCACTCAAGGTGCGGGGGTCCGTTTCACAAGGGGTTGTTACGAGTAGCGGGGTACAATTCACCCTGGCTGCGACTCGCTGAACATCCTACAGCGCTTGCCGCTTTATACTCGCCACATCTGCTAAGTCGGCAAAAGCCCGACATTCTCCGTCGCGGACATTTTGGGACGCGAGGGTACTATGGTCTTACGAATTAGGCTATTCATGAAACGAGTACACCCCCGACTTTCCGCATGCTAACATTGATGCTGTAAGTGTATACTTTGCGGAATACGCTAACTAAGGCGCTATTGTGTTGGGGAGACGGGCGGAACGGTCCTACCTGCCCTAACTTGTCGTGTGGCAGAGTCTTGTGGAAAGAAGCTGCTGAAGACCGGTCATCGAGACTGATGTGCCGGGTCCTCCTCGACGCCTCGTACTCGATTTCGGCCCACTGTTGCCTCTGCTCCAGGGCGTTTAATGCTCTGTCGTTAGGCTGTGCATAGGGTGGCAGCAACGAGGGGAAGACTTGAAGCGCATGATATCAAGACCGTGGAAGGCTTTAGTATTAGATCCGGTGACAGGTTTTGTTTTGGCTCTGCTACTAGGCTCTGGAGCAAAGAAGCAGCAATGTCGAGAGCAGCCGAAACACAGGAACCCTGATCTAAGCTGTTCATTCCGTGGCAGCCATTAGAATAACACCCGAAGACAGAAATGAGAGGGTTAACGAAGCAGGAGATGCATGTCTTGATACGCGAGCACGCACTCTTGCCTCTGCCCCAAGATCTGTTTCCCTCTACTACTGTTCGGGGCTATGCATCAAGTTGCTGCAAAAACGAAAACGGACAACCGGAACGTGCGTTTGGCACAAGGCTGTAGATGCCTCGATGTTGGAGGACGCACAGTAGACGGTGTCGATGGTAAAGCGGTGACTTGGTGTGACCCCCGTGTTTTCATCGGCTCTAAGTCGTTTGCACGAGTGGCTAGTGGCCTGAAGAGTAATCCAACTGTAGGGGTTGCACTTTTTGGGGTGCAATGTTCCTGACCGGATGCGCTCCTGACGTGAGGAACTACCGGGTATGATCAGTTTACGAGTGCATTTGTTTTAGGAGTAGAGGATCGAAATGTTGATCGGTTTGCGCAATCGAAAATGTTGGAAGTCATGTTTCGGGTGAGATATTGAGTTCCTCGTGTCAGGAGCTCATAATCTTATTGCTGCACCCCTACCGTGGGATGACTCTGAGGGTACCTGGCCACTCCTTCGAGAACGTATTCACCCGCTGTGTGACCCACCCTCGATTTGTTGCAATTTGAGACGGGAGATAATGGCTCGCGTTTCGTGCTCTCGGCCTCCTGCAGCTCCCACCGAGGACTGGTTATATTTCTGCACCCCCGGGTGGGATCAGATCCGGGTGTAAAATAATCAGTTTCCGGATAAGATCAGGTCCGGCTGGAATTCGGGCGCCAGCTCAAACTGTTGTGTGCGTGCGTGTGAAAACCAATGAAAATTCCCAAAAATATCAATAGTTGACCAATCAGGGAATTCTTGAAGAACTGGTGAGTCCACTGAGCGGGCTACCGTACTTGTTGGCGGCGCATGGCGGCTGACCCGAATGGGCAAACCTCGATTGTCAAAATGGGGGGAACCGCCCTACTGTAGCCTTCGTCAGCAAATAAATCACGATCCCGCCAGCCCAAGGCTAAAACTCTCACATATATATATATATAAATTTATATCCGGTAGCATGATAGGTGTTATGGTTTCGTGTGATCGAGCTTGTCATCGAACAACGCTGTGTCGGGGTAGGAGAAGGTACAATGTGTAGGTGCCAGCGGACTTACATACCGATCGAGAACGCCCACTGGACATATCTTGTCAAACTGACGAGTTCGTCCGGAGAGAAAACACAAAAATAATCGATTCAGATGTTGGCCTTAACGGGATAAAACATTTAATACATACTGGCCGTGCGCAACTTGACAGGAACAGTGGCTGAGGACGAAAAAAGGGCGTGACTGACCGACCCCCTCCCCCTTCTCTCTCTCTCGCCGAGATGGAACGTCGTTAGAAGACGCGTAGAGTACTAAGCTAGAGCTAGCAAGTTCAGGCCAAAACTGTTTTTGTGTTTATCGTCCGGAATCCTCAACAAAGGAACCGCCCAACATCGTCGGAATCACATTTTTTAGTGTTTTCTTAATTTGATCGTGTATACCGAGGTCAAATAATTTGATTAGCGAGTTGCGCACAAAACTTGTATCAAAACCAGGTTTTCGGAAATAAGGTAGATAGAGAGCTCCTCAAACGTAGACACTCAGAAACAAATGAATGTATAGGTGTGCCTGTTCCGTAGTATACACCAACACTGGATTGCAAATTCGCTTTGGTAGTGGCGTAGCGAAGCAGAACCCACACAATCCACTCAGAATACACTCAGAAACAAATGAATAATATACAGGTGTGCCTGTTCCGTAGTATGTACCTGCACTGGATTGCACATTCGCTTTGCTAGTGGCGTAGCGAAGCAGAACCCACACAATCGACCCAGAATACACATCGTTCAAATGAACACACACGTCGAGATACATATCTGTCGAGCAATCCCACTATATGGGCGCAGCAGAAGTCCTTGAGCTCTTGACATGAGGAGCTCACTACATTGCGTCAAAACTGACTTCGAAGCCATTCGTTCGCGCGACCCGACCAGCTTTTACATCCGCTAGTTCTATAACAAGTACATACACTCGTAAAATGATCAACCCAACCGGTGGTTCCTCACTTCAGGAGCTCAACCGGTCGCATGAAGGTTTTACCCCAAGAAGTCCAAACCCTACTTTGGGATGACTATGGTAAGCGCGAATTAGATTGGGTAAAACTCCGCAAATTTCAATCACTCTACCGTCGTACAGGCGGGCGAATTTTCCCGGGCGTTTGTCCGGGTGTGTCTCGATACATGATCGGCATCGCGTGGGAACCCGGTACTTGGAGAAAATTGTCTACTATTAATAATAGGGCGACCTCTAGCCGTTCGGTGTTTGCTGACTTCCAATAATACTTACGCTGTCCATGGTATTGCTGAAATCTTGGCTCGTTCGCGGAGGAACAATGACATCGGAGCGCCTCTACGAAACTACTCAAGCCGAGATTTCCTTCCGAAATCGAGTGTGAAGTATTTTCGACAGGGGAATAGATAGCTCCATGCTGTTCTGTGTGTTTTTGTTTACTTGTTTTCAATCCGTGCTTTGAAAGTTTCACCTCCACTTACACGAGGGGACTGGTCCAAAGCTACAATAATGGAAGCACGCTTAAAGGCCACTAATATCTCAGCTGCTCAGAGAAAATCGCGCGAGAGCAACTACCCTTTCTATTAGCAAGTTTAGGCATATGTCAGTTTCCGGTTTAGCTCCATTTAACGCTGTGTTTGTTATTCAAAACAAACTGCCCCCCCCCCCCCTATTTCCACCCAGCGACGGCCACCACTCCCAGTGATTCGGTCAACGCCTCTTCTTTGAGAGAGGCAAGCTCGGTGGTGATAAACTACAAGCAAGATGTCTACCCTGCAGGGGATTTGTTACGGCCATGCCCAACACAATGAACACGGACGCAGAAGGAAAAGCAAGCCAAGCCGGCACAGCGAACAACTACTGCCGAAACAAATTAAATGAAGGAATTCGAAGGTAAAAACGAAACGAGAATGGAACACAGGAGGGAAGGAATTCTGAAGTAGAAATAGGCTGAAAAGGAACACAGGGGGGGGGGGGGTCACGCCATTGTTTATTACGTCTCACTAAAACAACTGTTATATACAACATATACAATGTCCGGTTTGGTTGGAGGTGGACAGCCATTTCGTGCTGCTGGTAGCCTATACTCGGTAATGATAAGGGAGATCTACGCTGTACCACAGCCAAGTACTGGCGGCCAATACCTGACGAAAAATGATACCAAACCACAAAAACAATACCGTCATCTAGGAGTCTATCCATGGCACAGCAGTAGGGGTGCAGCAGGCGTTTCTAAGCTTCTCAAAGAAGGAGCTCGATAGAGTCACCCCACAGTAGGGGTTACACGCTCCTGACCGGTTGAGGTCTTGAAGTGAGGAACTACCGGTTGGTATAATCATCTCACCAGTGCATTTGTTTTAGGACTATTAATAATAGCGGATAGACATGTCGATCGGGTTACACGAACGAAAATATTGGAAGGCATGTTTTGGGTGAGATATTGAGCTCCTCATGTCACTACCTCAGGGACTTATTCCTGCACCCCTACCGTGGGGTGACTCGATACATCACCCGAAACATGGATTCGAAGAAATTAATTCTTGCATCCACTACCAACAGCTCCATGATCGCTTGTCCCAACGCAAGTAAGTGCAGTTGTAAATTGATCATGCCAACCAGTAGTTGCTCACTTGAGGAGCTCAATCGGTCAGAAACGTACGGCAGAGAAGTTAGCGTGGTCCCTGATGGGTGCACCACGAAGACAAGCGATAGTTTATATGGAATTGAATTTCCGCGTTTTTGAACGCAGGCTATGATGGAGGTGGCAAGTTATGGCCATTTAGGTTTCTGAACGACACGGCCCCTCAATCCAAATTTTGTCGGAATCTCCAGTTTGTTTTGCAAAACGATCGTTTTATATATAATGCGTCGGCAACAAAATTGTTCGTCGTATTGCACTTTCACTTTGCTCGAAAACAGCGCTTGGGCTAGGTAAAGAGCTCGGCGAGGGATGAGCTCCAGAAACAAAATGGTGCACCTTTACCACAGCAGCATTGCGTCTTTGGTCTTTGGATGATTCCTCGTTTGAGGAGTCCTGTTGGCCACACAAATATTCGTCACATCAAAACCCTACCGCTGTGATTATGTTTGTCATTCGAAAACTTTCAGCACGAGCTTCAACGCCGATTACAGTACAGGACTCCGGATAAAAAACAAGGTCACAAGAGAGGCACGCCTACGTTTTAAAGGAAAATAACAATCGTTTGAGCCGTCAAAAATTAGTGTAGAACGCACCATTTCCGAAATACGAAACCCGGCCTCGGCCAGTGTTTCTGTTTCTTATCAGGTGTCCTGTACTGTACTTCAACACATTCCCTCGGAAATAAAAAACAAGCCAAACTAAAACAAAAAGCGGAAACCTATGGACGAACTATATACCCCGCTTCTGTACCAACTGTACTTCCGGCTCAGTATCGCCCAGCTTCACTTGCTGCAGGCTTGGTCCACTTATTCATAATATGAAAACACGCCAATCGCTCGCCACGCGGAATCACTGGTACAGCAGTGGCGGGGGGGGGGCGGGAGGGTTGTGTGTATTTCACTCACGGAGCCATTGACGTCAAGAGCATCGTCCTGTCCACCCGCATTGCGAGGAATTCGCTGAAGGCGCCTCGTTCCGTGACTGCCGTCCAAGTTCTTCGTCTCTTCTTGTGATCTTGCTTCGTACCCGCCAGCAGCCGAACGTAACCCCGCCGTGTCCTGTCGCAATGCTTCGTATGCCACTGCCGAAGAGCCGCCGCTTGTAGTCTCTCGTGTCCGTGATTCTCCGTCTGCCCTCCAGGGCAGAAGTCCGAGGGTGATCGCAGTAGCAACGGCGACGGCGGTCGTGAGGCCCTTCATGATTTCCTTACCGATGTTGTTGTGTTGTGAGCTTTGTTCTGCTGGTGTTGAAATCGGACGAAGAAAGAATGGCACAGGAGGAGGGTGTGCAGGCGCATCACGGACGGACGCGTACCGTATAGGCACGGTAAGAGTATTGTGGTTTCGCGAAGGCGTGCTTGCGGTTATAACCATGCAATTGTAACATAAACAACGCGAGGGATGGGGGGGGACTTTTATGTGCGCAGGGCGTTCTTGGTGTATCGTGATGTTATGCCGTCTTGTGGGGAAACTTACCGCTTTTGTATGTTATGTTTGCGGGTGATGTCGCGCTGAATTGAGGCTTTTGAAGTTGTTACCAAGTCCACTACATCTGGTATATACATCGAGCGAGATGCCAGGAGAAGAGCATCTAGATGAGCGGAGAGTCTCTTGTTGCTACGTGATTTCTGAGGTAAAAACAAAACGACCATGGTTCTCTCCGTGGTTCATTGACAATCCGAAATGCTCCCTAACAATAAACAAAAAGTACTACATACAGAAAATATAAATGCTCTCTTTGAGACCACCCTGTGTCGGAGTTGCCGGCGGATAACACCATGGAAATCCACGTACGCCTAAGACAGAGGTGCGCCATCTTGTTTTTACGAGGCTCTTTACTTGAAAAGGCTCTATGTACCTTGCCCAGAAATCTAGTTAGGAGAGCTATCTATAATTGTTGGTACCACATGCACATATACCCCCATGACCTAGGCATACAAAAAACCGTATACTGCAAAAGAAGAACGAAACTCCAGCGGTTTGGGTTTAAGTAGTCCCGTCGTTGACAAACCGTTTGAGCGAAAAGTGTCGCATCTACCATAGCATGTGTCAGTCGGCCTTTCCCAATCAAAAACCGTCTTGGATATATGGGATCCTAGTTTCAGTGGTGACATACAACACATAAACATGGCAATACCACCACTGAAACACTTTTCCCGAGGGTGTTATAAAGTGGGCATGCCGCTCTGGAGGCATCCAACGGTAGGAGGGGTGGAAACTTGTTTTTTGAGCTCCTCACATGAGGAAACTAATGTCCCACGAGAAATATGGTTTGTCATATGACTTCGAACATCTATTTTCGGGCAATCAAGCCAACGTTTCCGTACGCTAAAGTCCTAAACAAAATAGGCTAGGAAAAATTCATACCAACGGGAGTTGCTTCCTTGAGGAACTCAACCGGTCTCAGAAACGGTTGAACCAGAAAGTGGTACCGCTACCATGGGAATAGTCGCCACAGCGTAACAACTGCCACGTCTGCTTTCTAATTGCATACGTGGTACCTTAAACGACGGTTGAAACACGAGATGCATGGACTGCAGGATAGGAACAGCATTGATAGGGGAATATTTTGCCAGCTAACAGATATATCCTGTCCATCGCAACAAGGCATATGAGCTAAATAAGTGCACATTCGTGCGATTGTGATGCCCTCCTGTTGGCCCAAGCAACACGCGGGGGATTAAGAGGAGCCCTGCGACGGGAGTAGGGTCACGTTCGTCATTGAGGCTACACTACTGATTGTAGTATAGTGACGCACTTATGCCCCTGCTGCCCCGGCTCAGAACGATACGTGTTCATCCAAAGTAACTATTGGCGTGATATCGTCTGCCCAACACGTTGTCCTGTTGACTCTGGCAGCACCCAGGGGAGGCATGGACCGATATTTTGAAAGAGTTATACCCCTGTAAAAATGCGCAACCGGAGTATCACACACCTTGCGAAGAGGATTATCGACCATCACATTGATCGAATTCACACCTACCTGCCGTATGTGAAATTAGTTTGTAAAATAGGTTGAAACCAAGACCACGCTCCATGGGGGGCTCAGCCGTTCGAAGCGCTCCTTCTATTGGAGAAAATACTGCTAGTAGGTTTGTCACTATTAAATAGGCCACCGGAGGCGCCTGGTGTGATATAGTTGATCAGTAGTGTAAG
>JBBMKB010082121.1:0-12346 GCA_037833945.1 Alaria marginata
CGTCGGTTTTCGCCTTCATTATCGTTATCGTATCGTTTATCGAGTTTCTGGTGTTTCGATTCGATAACGATAATTATTATCGTTATCGTTATCGAAGTTTTTTTGCCCTTATCGTACCGAAACGTCATTTGTTTCGATATCCAACACTAGTCGTGGTGCTCGTAGTCGGTAGTCGGTAACATTTTTCAATCTTATTTTTGTCGGTTACTTGTTACGATTCAAACAATAGCATGCCTGCCTACACATCTGTATCAAACCCGAAAATAGGCAAACACAGCAGCAGCAGCAGCAGCAGCAGCAGCAGCAGCAGCACCTAGCAGACGTCCTCGAGGTCTTGCGTCATGGATGGAGCTGGAGCTGGTGGTCCCTGGGGGTCGCACCCTCGTAGTTCTTCATTCTTGCACAACGCAGCGCAGGGTGCTGCGGCTGCTGCAGCCGCTGCAGCCGCTGCTGCTGCTAGTAGCCGTGCTGCTCGTCTAGCTAGTGCCCGTGCTGGTGCGGGTGCTGGTGCCGATGGTGATGCTGCCCGCCTAGCTGCTGGTGCTTCTGCTGCAGCATCAGAGTCAGAGGGGGATAACTCTGACCCCGACGCTGACGGGAACCCCTTGTCTGAGAAATCTGCTGGCGTTGTCGACACGCTTACGTGGGACGTCCCGACGAACAAAAAGTCCGGTGTATGGCAATTCTTCCTTCAAGGCGGAGAACAGTCCAACAAGCAGCAGGCCAAGTGCCAGGTGGAAGGGTGCGAGAAATCGATCGTGAAGGCCAAGTCTACGATAAACTTATCGCAGCACATGCACGCCCACCACAGAGAATTCCCGCCGTACGTGGAGTACAGAGGGACGGACGCGACGGCGGTAAGAGCAGCCCCTAAATCTCCAGCTGGCGCAAAATCTCCAGTTCGTGAAGGCGGCGTAACCTCGAAAACCAGCATCAAGAGAAAGAAGGATGAGACTGGTTCCGCTGTACACTCGCGGCTGATACTCGGGTTCATCGTGGGTGGGTACCAGAGCCTTGACGTAGTAGAGGAGGAACAGTTCAGGGTAATGATGCGGGGATTCACCAACAAGCCACACATGAGGATCCCGGGCCGGAAGACCATGGAGATTCTTGTGGCCAACACTGCGATGGAGTCGAAGGGGAAGTTGAAGGAGATGGTGGCTGGGGAGCAGTTGAGCTTATCCTGCGATTGCTGGACGTCGGGTAACCAGATGCCCATGATGGGCCTTACCGGGCACTGGATCGATAAGAACTGGGTGCGTAAGAGTGCGTGCCTTTCGGTGATTGAGCTCGCAGCATCCGACAATGGCTCGAGGTGGGATGTTCGAGTTGTTGCAGGCACTGCTGTATGGTATCCAGGACTATTGGCGGTACCTGGTATGTGGTCTCTACTCTGTGTTATGATACTCGTGTCTTAGGTTACAGCTGTAAAGGTGGGATGCTCGAGTTATGGTATTTACAACCATCAGGACGTAGCAGTACTACAATTCTTGTTATATACGCACTAGTTATTGTTGGGGCAGCATTCGAGCTCATTTGAGCAGACATCCACGTGTATCTGCTATGCACCTGAGGTGTATTTCTTGCCGTTACCGCTGCACCAATGTGATGGCAACAGAAGTCCAATGCTGTAACTACTATACGATGAGCAGCGATAACCGCGTATCTGTAAACCTGGTGTATTCGTCTTGCAGCTACTGCTGTACCGATGTTATAGCAGCCGTACCACAGCAGCAGCCCAATTCTGTAACTGCCGCCAGGTGTATACCAAGCAGGCATATACGCGGAGGCATACACCCAAAGCATACTTCTTATAGCTCCTGCTTTGCCAATGGGATAGCAGTGGTTCTACAGAAGCATTCCAATATTACTCAAACTGCTATTTATCGAGCAGACATGCACTCGCATCTGTACATCTGAAATGTATACCCCTGAAGTATACTTCTCTCAGCTACGCTTGTTGCTGTTGCCTTTGATAGAAACAGATCGACAACAGCAATCACTTGCTTTTAGCTACTCTAAATCGAGCACGGCTGCATGCAGTCAGGTAATCGGATTGGTTTGCACAGGAGAAGCACCCATCTAGCAGACAGCTACATATGACTATACTCCTGAAATATATTTTATGTGGCTACTCGTACTGCTGTACGAATGTGGTTCAACACCACAGCAGAGGTCCACAACTGTGAACAAATCGTGGTTACAATATTATGTGCAGTCCCGTATTCCTTTTAATTTTTAATCGCGAAGGCACATCTAGCCGACATGCAGGCGATCTATGTTCCTGAACCACATTTCCTACAGCTGCTGCTGTACAGCAAATGGCACCAAGGCAGCACTCCAATACTGTGACCACTACTTGCAAATCGAGCTGATTTACAGGCGTATCTTTACACGTGAAGTATACTTGTTTCAGCCATTGCTGCTGCTGCACCATTGTGATCGCTGTTGTACGATGGCAGCAGTCCAATACTGTAACTACTCTTAATCGGGCAGACACGCACACCGCATCAATACAGCTTGCAGTATATCTCCTGCATTACTCCTGGAAGTATGATACGTACTGCTATGGGCAGTACCGAAGTCGGGTTAAGTAAATGCAGGAGAAGCGCACATGTAGCAGACGTACACACGTATCTTCACACCTGAAGTAAAGTTGTTCCAGATACTTTTGTACCAATGTGGCGGCAATGGTACCACAGCAGCAGTCCACTGTTGGGGCTACTACACGTACTACTGTACCTATGTAGTCCCGTCGGCCGAGTAGTTTATGGAAGAGAAACGCACGCAAAAAAAAAATAAACTCGGCACTTAAAACAGTTTGCGAGAATGGCTCTGTGGTTCCATATTCGCGACACAGGTGTTGCACATAAGAGGCTTCTAACGACCATGATAGCATCCCTTTCTTAGGCCGCGGGGGCTGCCGTCACCACCGTCATATTCTCCTTGGCGACGCTGTGGTTCACTAATACCCCACTCAGGGCGTCGGCAAGGCTTCACGCGTTGTGTCAAAAAAAAAAGAGGGGGAAAGCCAAGAGGCACGTCCGCCAAGACGAAAATCATTTCGGCTAGTTATCGACACTTGCTGCGACAGGGCCAGCTCGTTCGGGTCGTAATGTCATCAACTGCCAGGCCTTCTCAACTGAGGAACTACTCAATACCCTTGGAATATCGTCTGCGATATGCAAGGCATCTCGCCGTATAACTGGGCCGTGAGGTTAGAGTCTGCTAATTTTGTCGAAGCATAATATTCGGGTGAGGGTGGAGCTGCTCAAGTCAAAAGTAAGGAATCAGGACACCGGGCACTATCCCCTACGGCAAGTGCATACTTCCTCGAGCAAGACACAGCCTTGGCTTCAAGAAATATTCCATGATACCGGTATATGGATAATGTAAAAACACACGTGGTCGTCCTTGGCCCACTCGGGGTGTGTGGTGCGGACGTGGCCCGGTGAGGCATCCCACGTTAGGGGTGCAGCAATAAGTTCCTGAGCTCCTGACAAAAGGAGCCCAACCTCTCACCCGAAACATGACTTCCCAAGATTTTCGTTGGCGCAACCCGATCAACATTTCTATCCGCTAGTCCTAAAACACTTACACTCGTAAAATTATCATACCAACCAGTAGTTCCTCGCTTCAGGAGCTCAACCGGCCAGGAACGTTTGACCCCAAAAAGTGCAACCCCTACCGTGGGATGACTCCGGTGTCTTAGATAAGCCTCAGAGTTTGCGCCACCTCACGAAACAGGCGTCGCAAATAAGCACCCCAAAATAATGAATATCTGGTTGAGGAGGCTGGCACCGTAATAGTACGAGAGCACACCAGTTGTTCGTTTTGTCTATACCCCTCTTTTTTGTTGACACGACATGTTAGCTTGAATCGTTGGCGAGATACTCCTTGGGGTAGAAGGCATGCCTTTTATTTGCAGTACCAGTGTCCGAAGTATATAATCACTACACCGTTGTCGGAGATATCCTTTCCGGTAATTTGTTTCCGTGTTGCGGGTATGTTTGTTGTCGTTGCCTCTTTTCGCTGTTATTGAGCCAACACGTGAACTCTTCTTATTGCCACAACACCAGGTGTCTCGCCGAGGCGCTGAGTGGAGTATTGGTGGACTACGGCATCGCCCAGGAGAACATCACGGCGGTTACGACAGCCACGGTAGCCGATCAAAAGAAAGCCATCCTGACGCACACAAGCATGGAGTGGCTGCCGTGCATCTGCGACGTCTTGGAGCGGGTAATGGGTATCCTCATAAAACACTTCGCGGAGGTGCGTAGGTAGACCCATGGTGCAGTAGAGGTGCCCCTATCTCAAACGAGGCTCTTCACGTGAGGTGCTCCTTGCTTCTTACCGCAAACCTGACTTTGAGAAGCACTGAAAGTGCAACCCGATTAATATTTCCACAGTTCCATGGCCTAGCTAACACTGAAATGGTTTTGCAAATCAGAAAAAAATATTCCAACGTTTTTGCGTAGTACCTTGTTTGTCAGAGAGACACATTTCGGTCAAAAGGTGCTACCTCTATCGTACCAAGCGTCAGTAGTAACAGAGACATGACTTTTGTTATATGTAAAGCGATCGCATCGCCGTGCGTCCGCCCGCTTCCTTGGGGTTTCGTGTAAATTTTTATTTTACGCATTGGGCACCACGATGGCGCGGGCTACGGTAACGTTAGCACCTTTAGTTTGTCGGGCTCCTCACTTGAGGACCTCTGGAACTCACCCAACAATCGACTTTGAGAACACTAAACGCAAGCCAAGCCCGATGCACAACCTCTTAGGCGAGATGTCTACTGCCTCATATTGCAAGCAATATACATGGTATCAATGGGATCCAAATATTTACGGTTGCTCCTCAGTTTTAGGAGCCCCCGTCGGCGACGACAAATGTTTGTTTCATAAACTAACGCGCAATGTGACAGTTATCGTATCGGCGTATTTCCCCGCTTGCTCCGGAATTCTTGGGATACAACCGTGCGAACTATATAACGCAAGCATCGCTCCAATAGCTATCGCACAATATTGATGTTATGCGTATCTGCGTCTCTCCCCCCTTGCCCCGACATGCCTTCCTCCTTGACCCCGCGTAAAGGTTCTCGAAAAGATGAACCGGATCGTCGACTTCATCCACCGTTCACCTGCTGCGCTGAACAAACTTCACGAAGCACAGAAGTCCAGTGGCCTGAACGAATCCACACTCCCCACATCCAGTCCAACCCGATGGTGGTCGACAACGACGACAATGCAGGCGTTTGTCAAGAACAAGACAGCCGTGAAATTGCTCTTCGTATGGGCGCGAGAAAACGAGAAGCAGGAAGACATCCCGTCCTTCACGGCCTACGAGTGGATGGTAAAAGTGCACTGCTGAGTTTTGTAGTGGGAGTATCTCGTGTGGGACTTACGTAAAGCGTTCTGCTAAGTTTTCGAGTGGGTTTCTGTGGGCTAGGACTTTTCTACTGGGTGGTAAAAAGGGTTCTAAGTTTTTTGTTGGGGGATGTTTGTGCGGGTTTTTCGCGCTTGCGTCTGGTAAACGTGAACATGGTTGCAGCAGTGTTCTGCTCCGCGTCTCGTCGGATTGTTGGTTGTGTCGTCTACTCGTCTCCCTAAGCTAGGTGTTGCTCTCAGATTGGTATGGTATGTAGCACTGTTAGGACATTACGGCAGCGGTTGTCCGCAAACAGCTGGGCGGAAATCACAATTCTGAGTGAATAGCAAAACGCCTGAATAGCCCACGTAACTGGCGCGTTCCACGTTTAGTGTTGCTTGCCCGTGCTTACTCGCCGGCAACTTGGTTTGTTTTCTGTTGTTCTGTTGTTTCGTGTTTGATCCCCAAACACAGAAACCCCCCAGTTTGCTGTGGCAGTCTTATAGACAAACCTCCATAGTCTGTACGTCACGCTGTCTGTCGGCCTGTATGGCGGATAAACTACAGTATCTCGAATAGACACTAACATTTTCAATCAGCATACTTCGCAAATATTGCCACGCGTCAACAAACGCAATGCACTCACCCAGTACACCCTACCAACTATCATATATATATATGTTTTCCCTCCTGGTAATACAGCTGCTGGCGGACATCCTTGTCATCGCCACTCCGCTAAAGGGCTACCAGACGCGGCTTGAGGGGGAGAAGTACGTGACCGTGAGCACTCTCGACATCGTCGTCGACGGTGGCTTTTACGAATTGACGGAGGCCAGCACCAACCCCGCGCTGTGCAAGGAGGTAAGCTGTCTTGAGCCGTCCGACGGTAAGGGTTGCACTTGTATCCCTTACGATGTCGACGTATGCTAGGGTGCGGGTGCACCTGACATGATCTCGGGCTCCTCTCTTTTGAAGAATTGCATATCTGACCCAAAACCAGATGGTGACAATACACAAAAGTTATACCCGATAAACAAAAGCATGGCCTACAGTCGGTATACAACCAATACTACTCTACAACGAGTTTTGGTTGTTCCTCATTTGAAGTGCCCCGCCTGTCAGAGGAACGTATTTCCAAAATGTGCTACCTTATCGAAACACGAGTGGAGGTCCAGGTAAAGCGACCGAAATGAAAAAACGGAAAAACCGGTGTTATGAACGGTCTATTGACTAAAAGAGTTTTTTCAGTACGCGCATCATCACGCTGCGCTCGTGTCGTAGACCTCGTCAAGTTGCAGTTTGGACACGACCCCTGCTATAGCAGCCCGTGCTTCTTCCTTGAACCGGTGCTGTAAATCGTCATTAGTTTTGAAACCGTTTCCCAGTCAAGTCCTGAAGGCCCAAGCCTTACTCACGGACGGAGCCCCTCAGACGAGGACCTACCCAATTGATTGTTAGTACCTCAAGTGTTGTTGGCAGTATCATTCGCTAGGTACGTATGCATAGCTCATGGGATCGTTTATCGGGCTTTCCCGGAGTTTGGTTTGCCAAGCCGGTTGTTGGGTGACGGATAGAGGAGCTCAAGTGAGGAGCGTCAAAAGGTTTAGGTGCTACCCGTACCGCAGGACAAGTTTCTTTCGCGGTGTTGCGTTTTGTTACGTCTGCCGTAATTCCCTGTCGTGCGTTAGTTGAAATGATAAGTTGGTATTGTTGTATGTATATGTAAACATTTTTTGCCGTGCTTGCATTGCGGAACAGTAATTCGGGAGGGGGGGTGGTCATATCGCGTTTCCACGATTGCAGGGACATCTTATTCAATGCATGGCAGAGGCGTGCTTCGGTAGGGGTGACACTTTTATGCCCAGACATTGCTCATTAAAGGAGCTCCTCAACCGTGGATCTACCCACTTCAATTGGAGCTGATGTGCAATTTACAGAGCTGATCGTTCAATACCTCGCCTGTGGGATCGTGTATCTGCCTTATCTGGCATCTTTCGCCAGATCGGCTGCTCGGTGTGGAATAGAGGTTATGTAGATGTGACTCTATGGTGTGTACATGTGCGCATTATGATATGCTTTGGATTTGTTCCAGCCGCGGGTACGGGAGGTGGTCGTGTTGATAGAACCGGATACACTTTTCATGACTCTTGTGTAATACATGCACGCACTAAAATGTGGCAATGGTTCACGACTGCCGTGCACGCACGCATTTTCATGTGGCTGTGTGCTGTTTCGAGCACAAGTACGGGAGGTGTTCATGGAACGGACGTGTAGACGACTACTGCTGTGCATGCACGTGGCGAAAATAAACAAACTATAAAATCTGTGACACTTCGTGGTCTCGAGTCTTGTTGTTTGTTTAGTGTAGACACACTCCCAAGTATATTCGCAAAGCCATTACTCCATACTATTTTTTGCACGACTAAATGTTCGTATATATGACGATGATTTGTTCCAAACTCAGGTACGGGAGGTGGTCGCGCTGATGGAAGCGGCTATGTATAAGAGTGTCCACCCGGAGGACGAAGTCCGACCTGCCCGGGCCGGTATCCAGTTCAACAATCCCCTCAAGATTGCTCGGATAGCTACCGTCCTCGACGCGCGCACCAAGAACGCCGCCTGGGCCTCCCCAGTGGTCATCGAGGAGTGAGTATTCCGTCAACTGCTGTGTTAGAGTCATTCTTATCGAAGCCTTCCCCCCCCCATCTTAGGCATTAAAGTGTGTCGAAACACGGGTGCGTTCTTTTTTGTTTTTGGCCTTATAACAGAATGCAAAAACATTGGAAGTCTTAAATAAACATTGGAAATCTTAAATGTTTAAATATTCGATTTTCTTGGCATTTGTTTGTATATCAAGCATGTTTGGTGGTGAAACGTTTATTGTTTTGGACAGAGCTTGCTTCGATAAGAATGGCGCTTACGGGACATGTCAGTGAAAGGGTTGCGCTTTTAAGGCCGACGTATTTTCGCCGACGGGGCTCCTCGAGTGAGGGACCACCCAACATATTTGCATCCGATGTATACTTTGCGTGTTTATTTCGTAATGTTCCGATCCGCTGGGATGGTGTGCTTGGCTCCTCTTCCCATTTTTCTGGAACCCGGTTGTTGGGGTGAGGGTCAACAGCTGCCCAACTAAGGAGCTTCAGATAATTACCTGAGAAGCTTCAGAAAATGAGTATCCTACGCCTGCCGTAGCACCCGTCTTAGTGAGTGTGTTGTCAACGGTGCAAGAGTGCTTAGGAGTGTGTTGTCAGCGGTAGTATTAGTGAGTATGTGGTCCATGGCAGTGTGCGTTAGGATGTCCTCCACGGTAGTTTTGGAGGGTGTGTCGTCAAACGGTAGTTTTGCTCATTGATGGAAATACTAGTGAGCGTGTCGCCAATGGTAGTGTTGGTGAGTGTGTTGTCATCGGTACTGGTGGTATTTATAGTGTTATTTCGTGAAGTGTGTCGTCAACGATGGTGCTAGTAAGTGGTGGTAGTTTTTGTGGGTGTGCCATCGATCGTAGGTTTAGCGAGGGTGTCGTCATCGGCAGTGCTGCTTTGTGGTAATAGCGTTTGTGACGATGCCGTCAACGGTTGTATTAGTATGTGGTAGCAGTGGTTGTGAGTGTATCGTCAACGGTAGTACTAGTCAGTGGTGGTAGTGTTAGTGGTCGTTGCATTTTTACGGTGCCATCGATGGTAGTGTTAGTGGGTGGTCGGAGTGTTAGTGAGAGTTTTGTCGACCGCAGTGTTAGGAATGGCAGTAGTGTTTGCGAGTGTATCGTGAATGGCAGTATTTGCTTGTATAGTAGTAGTTGTGAGGATGTCGTCAACGGTAGTATTGGTGCTCTAAAGTGGTAGTAGTGTTAGTGAGTACCTCGTCGACGGCGGTCTTGGTAAGTTTGTCGTCAACAATACTGTCGTGGGAGGTAGTAATGTTAGTGACTGTGTCGTCAACGGTGGTGCTCGTGAGCATATGCTCACCAGCAGTGTAAGCGAGTTTGTCGTCGACGGTGGTGGAAGTGTGCGTTAGTCATGTCTGTCAGTGTGTCTTCACTGTTAGTTCTAATTTAAAACAGGTAAATAGGTTGTTGTAGTGACCGTATCGTTATCGGTGTACTACAGTAGTGTTATTCGAAGGTGTCGTCAACGGTAGTATTAGTGAGTGTGTCGTCGACGGTGGTGTTGGGTTGTTGTAGCAGTGTTAGTGATTGTGTCATCAGCGGTAGGGCTAATGAGTGGTAAGAGTGCTCTTGAGTTGGTCGGCAACGGTAGTGTTGCGGTATCGGACGGGGTGGCGTACTATCAGTATTGCCGGGGACTGCCAGCCAGACCGAGAGATGTCTGTTGTCCGTCCATGTTTGTGCTGTTTCTGCAGGCGAACACAGTATTTTGAACAACCAGGGGAGATATAGAATATTATGCTTTCAATGCAGGACTCATAGTCGATATGCCTGATGCTATATCACTGGTACGCCTTGCGGCTCGCGCGTATTTTCAATGCCAGGTGTTTCTACGGTCCCGTTGAGAAAGAGCTCGAGGTTATGATGAAGGCGGAGCAGGCTACTACGGAGGAAGAGACAAACGGTGACGCTGGCCCCGCAAGAATGCCCGAACACCAGAACGCCGACGAGACTGACTTCTCTCTTTCGCGCCTGATCCAGAAAGCCACAGATCGAAGACAGGATCTGGAAGATATCTCCGACGTCGAGCCGGCGGCGAAGCTGCCGAGGGTCGCAGCTCTCGCGACCCGCGAAGCTGTGATGGAGGAGTGGAGCGTATATAAGTCTTCAAGTGTTACCATCG
This sequence comes from Alaria marginata, assembly GCA_037833945.1. Classification (NCBI taxonomy): domain Eukaryota; class Phaeophyceae; order Laminariales; family Alariaceae; genus Alaria; species Alaria marginata. Next base: position 10,158 of record JBBMKB010082121.1, read on the forward strand.
AGGAGGTGGAGCACGATGGCGGCCCGCTCGCGTGGTGGGGGAAGTCGGAGCGGCTCTTCCCCCACCTCGCCAAGCTGGCCCGCAAGTATCTTGCGGTTCAGGCATCGTGCTCAGCACCCGAGCGCTTGTTCTCGGGGGTAGGACTCGCGAGAAAGAGCCAACGAAATGGCTTGGGCGACGAGAGAGCAGCGGACATCGTTTTCCTCAATGAGAGCATGAGGCACAAACTTTGGTAGACGCGTGCTACCATAGGGGTAGCACGTTTTGGCCAAATTATTTACGATTGACGGAGGGGGAGGGGGGAGTCGTGAGCTGACGAATCACCCCGCACCATTCGAAACCCAATGCGTGATTTATATAGTCCGCGCACGAAGAGTCCCAAGAAGATTGGACGGGGTGCCCACGATGGGAGTGACGACACATTCACCATTATTATCGCACTGTACGTCGGCCGCACCCTGTCAGCGTAAGAACAAGTTGGAGTACTCAAGCTTCTTGGCACTTCTTGTATGGACCGCTTTGCCATGAAGACATGGACGGGGTTAACCCAACCTAAGAAGAGGAACGCTGATCACCTCACAACGGGAGTGCGTCCGGCATATCCCGAAGAGGGCGCCGGGCGGAATACTAGATAGCCTATTCGAGGAACACGTGGAGGCATACAACGCATCAGAGTACATATGTATCTGGATTGTCCTGGTATTGTGCGGAGGGGGCTTGGAGGAGGAGGTAATTGGAGCTCAGTTCAGGGTGATTGGTTTTTGTCGGTACTGTTTCGACTACGTGACAGCAAGGAGTAAGCGTTGCCGTAAGAGGCAGAGCAACTGGATCGAGTTTTTGCGCTACGTCCACTCTCTTCTCACTTAGGCATCTGAACTCTCTCGTCAGTTGATCATATATATAGTGACGAACCTTGTCTCAGCCCGAGACCCCGCCCAAAAACTTCAAAACAAAACTAAGGCACCACCGTCTTTCATCATCATCAGCCAAGTGCAGCCCGAGCTGTCTAACCACAACTGCGCGTTAGCCTCCAAGGGCTAGTAGACCTTACCGCTTATCCACCTAAAGGATAAAGGCTAAAAAATCCCGTCAACGTTCTGACGACAGCAGTATCTTCAGGCGACCTGAGGATACTCGCGTGCTACGCTACGATGCGATGGGTAAATACCTGTACTTTTGTTGGCTAAGATAGTTTCTGAATGACGGGGCATAACGTCGGAATGAAATGATCTTGCTTTGCTAAATTATTCTAGCGGTCGACAGCAGCGGCACCATTACTGGACGCAAGAGTTTGAGTGCCAGATGGGGGAAAAGCCGGCGGTACGCCGGTGTACGGTGTGTGTCCTTATGATTAAATTGTTCTGTCGGAGGGATACTTTTATCATTTCATCACCACCAATCGTTTGATATCCCAGCGTGTTCCGGCTGTGGCCGAGTTGTTCGTGTACGGAGCGAGAGTAGGAAGGGAACCCTACCACTTGTTCGACACTGTGTAGTTGAGGGTCACTGTGCACGATACGAATACGACTAATAACCCTATATATCCCCAACCTGATCCTCCAAGGTGGTTACGGCTGTAGTCTATACTCCGTAGTCCTCCCCGTCTCGTACACCGTGTGCGTCATACATAAAGACGTAGGGTCGAATACCCTGTCACTACAGTAGTAAGTGATAGCGTCCACTATTAAATAGCGAGAGGGCCATAACATGCTCCAGACGACCAAACCACCTCTTCTTGTTGTCGTGTGTTCTGACCTCCGACAGCAGCAGAATTTCTGTAGTACGAGTGCTCTGTTGGTTGTACGCTGTCTCTCGTTCATACAAAAAAAGTTGACAGGGCGGCGTGTCGTGAGCCAAAAGGGCTCCAACTCAACACCACACCACAACAACCACAACATGCTCCCCTAGATGACCCATGTGGTAGTCTGTTCTGAATTCTGACGGCAGCAGCAGCAGAAGTAGGAGTGCTCTATGTACCGTTTGTTGTTGCTTCTGTGGGTTGCTGCAATGTTGTCTTCTTACTTATTTGACGTTGCCTGGGTCTGAGATCGGCGTTTTGGACGCCATGAAACGGCGGTGTGAACGAACGTGTGAATCCTTGGCCGTATATGTATTAATAGCATTATGTTTATTCGTTCCGATTAAAGTTACTGATTTATAGTATTGTCTGGATACATTCAATTTCAGCA
>JBBMKB010082132.1:0-12298 GCA_037833945.1 Alaria marginata
GTCTCCCACCCCCCCCCCACCCTTGACCCCCCCCCCCCTTAAAATATCATAACCCGTTCGTGCAAAGTCTTTGAAACCGTGAATTAGAACCGTGTGTGCAGCATGAAATGTCATCATGAAACGTCTTCAACATACAACGCCCCCAATAACGTTCGTTCTACTTTTCTGCTCGGCCACGTAAAAAGCGCAGGCGAACAAGGCCGTGAAGATATACTGTAGCTAGCGCAAGGCATGTCGGAATTCGAGGCCCTCACAGCCGAGATCGACGTCGCTCCTATTGCGGGTACCGGATGCTCTAGGCCTCGCAAGCGCAATGCGGGTACCGCTTACGCTAACCCTCGCAAGTGCAAGACAGCTGGCGTGGTAGAGGCTAAGGCTGGGGCTGCTGCGTGCGCCAGATGTCCCGAGTTGGAAGCTCTTTTACACCTCGATGTCGGAAGGTCTGAGCAACAGCAGCAGCAGCAGCAGCAGCAAGGCGAGCCTCGACCTCAGCCCGGGCAACGGCAGCCGCAGCAACACATCGTTTCTTCACTGGCGAGTGGTGGCAGGCGAGTTTTGGAAACAGTAGCTCGCGTGGTGGGCATGGCTGGTCCCGATGCAGCTCGCCCGTTCGCGGGAGACGTGACGGGAGAGGACCTCAAGGAAATGGCCGCTGCTGCTTTTCGGCAGCTTGACGTCTTTAAAGCTAGCCTAGCGGCGACCCAGGCGTTGGTTGCACCGCTGGAGGCGCAGCTCCGCGCTTTGCTCGAGGTCCAGTCGAGGTTAGAGGCTGGCACGCTGAAGGCCGCGCAGAGGAAAGAACAAGCTGATAAATGCCTCAAGGTGCTCGTATGCAGGAGGCGCACGCGCTCTTTGCGCGCGGGGTTCAACGCCATCCGAAATTTCGGTGCTGAGGCTGCTGTGGCGCAGCGGGAGGAACACCTTTCCAGGCGTGATGACGGCGTGGGGGGTACGCTGCATGTTGCGCTCGACGCCGAATCGAAATATGAAGACAGGCTGATCGAGATGACGGCGAGGCAGGCGGCAGTTACGAAGACTTTTCGATTTATGGCGATGAAGGCGTTAGTTCGCAGGGAGCAAGCAAGCTCTATGCGTCCGGCGTTCGACGCCATGCGGAAGGTATGCGAAGGGGGTACTTGGATAGTGGGTAGATTTGAACACGCGCCGACTGCGTTGTGAGAAGCACGTGCAGTGTGTGTTCCGACCATCGTCCGAGGACCCGCCTAAGCTTGAGTGTACCAACCGCAAGGCTGGTGAAACATGCAGAAACTAGTGTTTTTATGTCTGGGGAGGGCGAAAGACAAGTCTGTCCAGATGGAAAAGGCTTTGTGTCGGTGTTCTGACTCTATTTCGTTACAGTGACATATTTAGCTCTTGCCCCATTCTCACTCGTCAAATACAAGACAGATCCATAAACACGCGTTCTACTGATAGACCTTTCTTGCTTTGGTCGCGAAAAGTGATACCCGTTACCGCTACGATTGATCAAACCACCCACAACCCTTTCGAAGTACACCTACGGTTATGAGGAAAAACTGCTTGGGGTTAGTGTGGAGTATTTCTGCAGTAGTCAAAAGGTTAACCAAGATAAGTGCTGAGCTGCGCCTTGCTAAACCGAGCCATGTTCCCCCGCAGCCCACCTCCCTCCCGACCGAGCTATTATTTCCCCTCGCAGCCCACCCCCCTCCTCGTTTCTTTTTTTGCTAGGATGCATAGACAGACGTTTTAGCCCTCCCAGGGCAAATAAACGATGGACGAGCTTGCTTTCCTCTTCTCACGTCCGCGCTGCAATATCAAATATAATAACAAATACCATTGGTTGGATCTGAATCCTCCGTCACCTCCCCACGCCCCCACTCTGCCCGCCGCAATCAACAGTTTTCGATCGAGAAGAGCGACACCCTCCCAGTTCTCCGTACGATTGGAGCACGGAACAATGAGGACGCTGGCCAGCAGCAACCATCCGTCGAGCCTAATGCAGCCTTTACCTGGGATCTGTACGACATGGCGATGTCGTTCATTGATACCCCACAGTTGTTCATCGCGCTCTTCGAGTTCGACGCTTCGTTCCTGGTGGCACGCTCTCTGTCTGGAGAAATCTTCCGCGACCTCAACGGCGGGAGTGCTAGGGAGTACATCAGGACTCCGGTGGGCTCAGCGGCAGACGGCAAGGTTAGTGTTTGCACGAGGGGTTTATGTTCACGTCGATGGCTTTGTCCGCCGCCGGGCCAGAGCGCAGAGAAGGCAAGGCCGCGCGTCGTATTAATTATGGCATCTCAGGTAGTCGAAGCGACACTCTGTGTCGTAAATCGGGAGGCGACGTGACTTGAGCCACATTAATAAATGCTTTCATCCCACGAATGGAAAACACCTGTGACCGGACAGCGAGCCAGGTATTGGCGGTGTGCACCTCTGCGCTGGAACAACAATGTACAACAGTTGGAAAATAAAAGGACGTGGTGTATGTTCAAAGAGCTGCGTGCGTGGGCGCGATGGCCCTTGACGCCTATTCAGTATTTCAATTTACATGCACCCGTAGGGTTGTACGGCCAAGCGTTGTCAACTATGAACATGATGGCGGAATATGCTTCGAACCCCCAAGGCGAACGTCGCACCATCCTTTATTTGAATTGGCCTCCCCCGGCACCACCGAGCATGTCCGAAAGGTGGGTTCTGTGCGGTGGCGTGTGTTACGAGGGGGGTAGCACATTTTGACTATCTGACTGATGGGGTTTCTCAAGTGAGGAAATAATTATCCAACATCGTTGGAACACCATTGGTGTTTTACAGTAGTGCCCTGTGTGTTCCTAGGTCATGGGACTGCTAGTCGAGTTGCAAGCCCAATTTTTCTCGTAGAGTCAGTTTTTGACTTACTAATAGTATAGAGCTCTTCAAGTGAGGAGCCTCAGGAAATATGACTGCACGCCTACCGTAGCATGCGTAGCGTCTAGCACGCTGGTCAAGATTCATATGCCCCCTGTTCTGCTATTTAACCTGTCCTCCTTCTCAGCACCACACGGGCTCCGGCAAGCCGGTCGAACGGATCGCTGCTTCCATCGTCACCGCCGTCGGGGAATACCTCTGTGACGAGTTGCGAGGCAGGGTCTTCGCTCAACTTCGGGGTGTCTTTCGCGAAAGTTTCGTGCGACTAGCAGCCATGGGGGCGCGTCCATGCACGAGGTAAGCCGGCGGGGGGGTGGGACCTGTCGCAAGTACAGCATGGTCTTCTCAGCGGGGGAGTTCCGGGGAGTTCCTTTGCACTCGAGCGTGTGGTCCTCTGTTTGCACTCCACCGGTAGCATCTTATCACAGCCCATGGTTTATGGCTGACCTTTGAGGTGTGCTGTGCGTGGACGATGTGTCCCTTGCCGTCGCGGGGAAGCGTACGTGCACCAAGTAAGTCGGCGGGGGGGGTGGGACGTATTGCGATCACAGCACCGTGCTCTTAGCGGAAGGGTTGGGAAGTTTTTTTCTGCGCTCGAGCATGCGGGCCTCTATTTGCACTGCATCGGTGGAATCTTGTCACGGCCAGTGGTCATTGCTAAACTTTGGGGTATCCCACGCAGGAACGCGTTGCCGACGACCACGGGGGCGCGTTCATGCACTAGGTATACTGGCGGAGGGAGGGGACGTGCCGCGATCACATCATCGTCTCCTCAGCGGAAGGGGTCGGGGGTTTCCTTCGGCGCTCGGGCGTGTCGGCCTCCGTTTGTACTCTACCGGTAGAAGCTTCTACGTAAATACCTTTTGAGTGTCGTATAATTGGCCTATCAAAGGAACCATGCCTCTCCGAAAACGTTTCCCAGCAGTATTGCTGTGAAGCGGCCAAAACATATTCCAGTTCGGCCGCGCCGAATGCGGTACATTTTCCCGAATCCTAAAACGCCTTACACTCTTAGGCTTCATGTCATGCCACGGCATTTCTGCGGCACATATGCCCTAACCGTACACGGACAGGTTCAACCGCGCGTACGTGTGTTTTCTCGTACAAACTGAATGGCGACGCTTCCTCGCCGCCTCGCCCACTCCACCATGTGATAATCCGCCTACGCCTCCCGTCGCTTTCTGTTGAACTCTGCCACCCTGTGCACCTCGGATGTCGATCCCGCCAGCATATGGGCACCCCCGGCTACGACCAACGTCACAGCCCACGGTGAGGAAAAAAGCGACAGGCTAACGCTGTCGAAATATTTGAACGTCTTCGAGAAAGGTAAGAGAACGGAGCCTGGCGGCGAAAAAGATGGGGTAGCGGTCATCACGCCAGAGATGCCCTCGGGGCTCATGAGGTTGAGCTCAGCCAAGCTGGCGTTCGACACTGGCGTTGCGAGGACGTCAGAGTCGGTGTTGACCGAGGCCGCAACTACCAAGCCCGACGCCAGCCAAGTGGAGAGCAGTGAGAGGACTGAGGGAATTCGGAAGCGGTCGCAAGTGTTGAGCCTGGTCGGCGGTGAGAGTCCTGCGTTTTGCTAGAGTGATACTTAATACCAGGTATAGTACTATTATGGCGTATGGAAATTGCTAGATGTCTTGAACTCCTGTTGTATGAATAATCCCTCCCCCCCAGATCTGGAAGGGGGTGATATCACGTAGTGTGCATATAGTAAGGCACCCACGAGGCAGTTACATAGTATCCCCATTGCTGTATCTGGAAGTGGCCACGCCGAAAAGTAAATGAACTCATTCGAAGCTGTCATCTGGTACGCAAGAAAGTATGCACAAGGTGCGGAAGTCCGCCTCACAAGTGGTTCTTAGTAGGATGCAGCTCACCCTTCATGCGACTCACCGAACATCTCACGGCGCTTCGCGCTTGGTGCCCGCGATATCTGCCTGGTCGGTGAAAACCCACCGTGATCCGTCCCGGCATTGTAGGGATGCGAGGGTCTATGGTCTTAAGACTACGGCTATGCATGAAATGAGTACACCCCCCTCGGATCTGGAAATTAATTAATGCTGGTCTCCTTCGAATGGGGAGTTTTATTAAGTATCTCACCCCACACTGCTACCTATATATATATGTATGCACCCCCTCTGCTCTCCCGCGCAGTTATGGACAAGGTCATGGAGGAGTGGTGCAATCGGAAAATTAGCGACACGCTAGATTACCTGAAAATGTATCCCAGCAGCGGCATCGTGCTGAGCCCTGAGGAGACTGCCGGATTGTTCGGCGAGGATGGGAAATCTGAAGTGCTCCCCGACGGAGCTGAGGCTGGAGAGTGCTGGAATGCAGAGGATGAAATCAGACGGGAGCATGAACTCAAAGGTGATACCATATCGTCTCCCCAATGCAATAAACGTTTCATTGTTTATCAGCCCCTTTCTCCAAACAAACAATTGATTTGTTAATTGCTAATTAACCCCCGTAGATTCAAGTGTTTATCACCCCCTATTCCCAAACAAACACGCACTTATTTTATGAACCGGTTATTATTTCGCCCCCCTTATGTTACATTTTGCACATTCGGGGCTGTCCCGTTGAACGGGACCTGTCGCTTTGCTGAGGATTATGGCGTCTGGGGATACACAGATGAATCCTTGGGCATACTGTTGATATGTAGGAGTGCATGTTCTTACTCGAGCCGTAACATATAACCGACATCGCGACCTGGGAACGCCACCGACTATGGCGCAATACAATTGCACTCTGTTTCTATCTTTGGTACGTTCTGAGTCGCGAGGACAAAAAAGGTTGCACACGTTGGGCAGATCACCGATCTCAACTTGATGATCTAGATCGTTCAAGGAAGATCCGTATGGTCTAGCTCGTGTTACCGGGTGGGAGCCGTACGATCTGCATGGTCTAGCAACTGTTTCCAGGGTTGGATCTGTAAGTTCTACATAAAGATCCTGCACGACATTTCAAAACCGCAGGTACAGGATCTACTGTAGATTATATCTATATCGTGATCTGTCCGAGGTCTAAAGATTGCTTCGAGGACTCTTGCTAGAGTTGGGTGGCAGACGCAAATAGCGGAAGACGAAGAGGTTTCAGTTACACAGTCTTCGGTGAGAGCAGCGATCTACGAGGATGCGTAGCGTAGTGCCGATCGATCTGATTCGCGGCAGCGATGCCCACAAGCTAAAAAAACAATGGAGATCCTACCCGAACTTTGTTCCACTAAATAAAGCGAGTGCAACACCGCTCTAAAATCTCTTTTTCGCCATGAAAACGTTTTCTTTTGTCCGCCAATCAGAGCTTCATGCTCACCTCGGGCATGTTTCGTACTAAATCCAGGCACCCGGCGCGAATTTGGCCGCTGCAGAGTACTCCCTGCCCGGGGAGCGGTATATTTGAGCAAAGCCCAACGACAGGGGGGGTGTCGAGTTTAGAGCTGGGAAAAAAAGGCGCCACCGTTGAAGCGGGAATGCGTATTCCAGAGTCGCAGTTGGACTTTGAGCCCGAACATTTCTCACCAGCAGAGCTCCTCACCTGAGGAGCTATCCAACTTTTTTGTGCCTGGTATATATTTTAAACTACTATTTGTTGGATACTTGGCCCATGCGATTGTGTGCTAGGCTTAGCTTACAAGTATTCCTCAAAGTTGATTGTTCGGTGAGGAATATAAATCCTCAAGCGAGGCGCGTCAGAACATTTAGGTGCTACCCATACCGTAGCACGTCTCCCCACCGTGGAGAACGCTGTAGTGCTACTCTCTCGCATCGCGCACCCGCCGATCCCATCTGACGTTTGTCCGAACGCACGCATCGTTTCGTGCACCTTTTTTGTGTTTTGGAACAGAAATTGCGACAATTTTCGGCAGGCTCAACGGAAACGATCGGCTCAGTTTTATGATATGGTTTAAATCGGCGAGGAAGACGTTTGATGCCGGTGCGGAGGCGTTCGAGCGCAGAAAAGCGGCCGAGGCACGCATGAAGGAGACGGGGTTGGACGCCAAGGCAGACAGTAGGGACACGCGGAGGAAGAAAATGGCGAGAAAAGCTAGGAGAAAGAACCAAGGCAAGAAGAGGGAGGCAACCAAAGGAGAGACCAAGGGAGGCAAGAAAGACAACGCGCCGGGCTTTCGCTTCTCCTCCCCGGGAGACGGTATTATGCACAAGCACAAACTGCCGCTCAAGTTTGCCCGCGGGGTCTCTTTGGGTGCTGCCACGAACGCAGTTTTTGTTTTTGGCCGCGATAACACCACTGAGACTACCTGGGCATCCTCGTCGCCTCCGGAAAGGAGACTTCAGAATCGCAACAAGAAAACCGGAGGTGCGAACGTCTGCACGTAGAATACCTCCCATGATGTTCGTAACCGTCGTCAGCTTATGTACGTTTTTCTCGGTCGGCGACGGCGGCGGACGTATAGTCCGGCTTGAGCGATCTCGGAAGGAGTTCCTATTTTTTGGCGCCGTGTAAATGAGGAACTAAGTGATGGCGCCAAACAAAAGGGTTTTACTGGGAGAAATGTGCGAGGATGTTGTACCAGCATTTATATATATATATATATGTTGCAGGTCGAGCGCAGCCTATTGCCGAGAAAACAGCAGTGAGACCGGGAGCCTGTCTTAGCAGCGGGCGTCCAGCACGCGGGGCTGACTCAGGGACGTCGGGCATGCCTACGATGAATACCCGACACGGCGCGTGCTACGATAGGGGTCTCTCACCTTTTCACCAAAATATTTATGATTGACAGAACTCTTCAACTGAGGATCAGGCCAACATCGTTGGAAATCTATTTGTGTTTTTCGATTGTTCTTTGTTTACCTACGTCGCACGATATATGATGTATGATGTAAGATATAAGATATATCATACCTGGTGGCTATATACCAGGTATGATATATCTTATGTCTTACATCATATATATAGCGCAAGTCATTTAGGTGCGTGCATGTCAGGAAATAAAACGACCCATGCTGTTGCTAGAAATAGTCGGGGTATATACTCTGGGCTACCTGGTTACCCAACCTGGTTGTAACCAAGGCTACGGTAGGGGGGTCATTTTTAGGGTCTGCTTTTCCAGCGGCTCACACAGCCAGTCGGTGGCTGCCCTATTCCTTAGCAGAATGAAACTAGCGCTTTTCGGTTTCACGATCCACACCGGCATGCACTTGCTTCGTACGCTGCGCCAACAAACTATTTGGAAGCCTGTTTCGAGTAAGGTGCAGAGCCACCCGCGCTATTGGTCTGAACTCGGCACTGGAAACGGGGTGACCCCCCCCCCTACCGCAGCCTTGGTCTTATGTTGGTGATATCCAGATAGATACCCGATTACGTTCGGAGTATTTACCCTACCAAACACACGCTTGGAGTGTTGCACGAGTCATGGCTGTGATATCTCCCCCGCCATCGGGGTTTGGTGACGCGAGCATCCATGAGCCAAACATGAGCGATGTTTAGTGCTCGAGCGCGGTAAATCGCTATCGATGTCCCATGTAGGCTTGTTTCCATTCTTCTCTTGCCCCCCCAATTTTCATGCTTTTCGCTGGACAAAGAGCCTAAAAAAACAGGCCATTATAAGTGGTACTATGTTTTCCCCCTATTAAGCTCGCAAAATCCGAAAAAAATACTAGTTCCTCCAGACGCCCCCTCATAGATTCATAAAATCCAATCCACTGAGATACCCACCTCTTCCCTTCGCTATGCCCTCGCCCTGTGCGCGGTGAATCCAGGCCAACCGTGGAAAATTGCTTCAGCGATTTTGAGAGCAACTTTGGACGCTGAACGAAGTCACCGCACCAGCTTGATATACGCCGCCCACCCGATACTACTACCGCAAACAAACGTGAAACTATGTGATGGAGTCGAGGATGGAAGTGAGTGGGAGGAGGAGGATAAACTACCTTGTCATGGAAACGAAGGGGAGGATGGAAGTGAGTCGGAGGAGGAGGGGGGTGGGGATGGGGCTTGCTCGATGACTTCGGTGTTTAGCACTTACCAGTATTAACTGAACATGTACCAGAGAAAAAACAGGAAGGGGGGCGCTTCCCGAGGTGGAAAGCACGTCCACAAGTTCAATTTTTTACCAGAGGTGCATGACGAAATATCCAAATGTAGTTTGTTTTAGGGCCCAGACTGGTACTGTAGTACGTAGTGTGGAGGTGAAATGGGTTTCCCTTGCTCTTCTTCTTTGTGGGAAATTGTATTCGTGATCAGCGGTGAAGTTCATGCTGCACAGTGTCGGATGGCAAAAACAGCAACGCTGTAATAATTTATTTCTACCTTCCAGGCAGACGGTATTTAGCTTCTATTTCTGATAACGCTCTCGGGTGCAACCATCCGCCGTCTCTCATGTGGGGCAAGTCTCGCGCCGAAGAGAACACACTCTACTATGAAATCGAAAGGGAGCTGCCGGCTGGGGGGCGATCTACTTCTAGCCATAGGTGCCGGCGGGGGGGGGCGATCTAATATTGGCCATAGGTAGCGACAGGCTTCTGAGGGCGATATGTTTCTTCCACGCGGTAGAACTCCCTCTATTCTCTCAGAGGCGTTACCCGAGAGAGGGCGCACTAAACCAGAAGCAGCTGGCGTTCGTTCTTAAGTGAAGGCGCTCCATACATATGTCATCGTTTCGGTCGTGTGCGGATTTTATTGGGGGGGGAGCCGGGAAAACTACGTGCGGTCGAAGGGCAGCAGAGGATCACGGAACACGGGCGGGTCCTATTTGTGCTGCGGAGCGACAAAGGAGTCAAACGTTGTCGTCGCTGGAAAAACACATGAGCTCAGAGTGGGTCTGGCAGAGGGGATGCATCTGGCTTATTTTCGATAGTCTAGCATTTAACCGCGCAAGCCGGCCCGTCACTTTCTGGTGAAGGTTGGACACAACCGCAATGTTTTCAACCCCTTCCCGGATGCTTAACGTGCCGAAGAGACGCAAACCCGGCGTGGGAATGGTTGAGACCAGAGAAGAAGTTGGTGTGCCACGTCGCGACGGCAGGCTGACGCGCGCTATGATAAGGGTATATAGCGAGTGTTGGGGCATTTTGCGTCGTTTTGTCGAGGGGGGGGTGAGTTCGTGCCTTTAGCCAGCTTCCATTTTGTTGCTGCGGTGATGTCGAGATATAGAATTAGGGTTGGGGATCATGTTTCACATTTTCAACAGCTTATTTCCCCGAAATCTAGCAGGGTTAAGGTTGGGTATCGTCGTTCAGTTTGATGTTTCCCTTTGCTTTCGGGTATATCACGGTAGGTATTGATGGGTGGTTCGGGTTTTGTCGTACGTGTTGGAAGGCCAATCTGATACTGCTGTAGTTTACTTCGTCGGTTCTGCCCCGAGATCCATCCCCACTGTGGCGCCGTTTAGCATGGCAAGGATGGCTGGCGCTACCCCTTTCTGACCTAGCTCATACGGCTTGTTGGCGGCCTATGGTACGCGAGAGTTGGTGTGCCGGATGTCCGTCGACCGTGGATCGTATTCCTCCTTTCCTGTTATTTTGCAAGCGACACGAGATATGGTATGCCGCCGCCAGTATTATAGCACCGTTACTTTGCGTATTGGTACTGCGACGCACGCACTGTTTGATACTGTTATTTTGCTCTTCCGTCGAGATTAGGCCTTTTTTGCGACCACGGGCTAGATTTCAGGGAAACGAGCTAATGTGAGATCATCGTCATCATCATCATCATCCTCATCATCATCTTTTTCATCATCATCACCATCATCGTCATGGATACTGAATGCCGGGTATGCAGTATTGCGTGACGGGATCAACGACCCTGTCGCGTCCCGCCCCCCCGTGGCCAATTTTGAAAGCACGCACACAACAACGATCTCAATTCGATACCCCGCCGACGACAAAATATCCCTCACCAAAGAGCCCCCGGGTCGCCTATACCTTTTGCCTGGTAGCCATTACTACATAATATAGCTAGAGTATCGACCGATTTCTTACATGGCTTTTACCTAGGATATAGTGTGGAATACCACACCTCGTGCCAGAACGATCTAGGCCACCGAGAGCAACAGGGGCTGGGCATACGCTTGATTTTGTCGCCGTCTGTTATGGCTCTATTGCGAACGAACGAAAGTCCATACCGGCGACAGTCGTTGAATAAACATCCCAGGCAAAGCAGCCCGGAAATCCTGTGAGCAATGACGCTCGGGGAAAGGGGTGGAAACCTTCAAGACTGGCTCAATATTTAATATTTGACACCGTTCTCACGAACCATCCCATTTCACGAACACACCGACCACAGCACACATAAACCCCAACGTTGCCTTACTATAAGTAAGCTGAATGTATTCATACACAGCAACAAGTATTTTCGCCGCACGACCCTCCCCCCCCTCCAATCCCACTACCGTATCAGCTCGTCGCCCTTCCGAAGACACGACTGGCCCTACACACATACACACAGGAGGGCTGGGGCAGCGAAAAGTCCTCTGCAAATGCCCCAGAAAGGGGGGGAAACCCTGTATAAGGGGAGGCAACCCTATATACGCATGATACACATTATACGTGGACGAAGGGGGGCCGGGCCATCAGGCCGGCCGCCACTCGAAGAACAAAATCCCTCGTCAACAAAGGAGACCCTGGTAAAACAAATATCCAAAACAAAGTACTGGCAACTAACAATTAATGAACCAAAACCTATACTGACACGCACCCTAAGCACGAGGGAGAATCAATTAACAGTAATCAAATCAGCTCAAAGAAGAACAGCCAGGACAATTTAACTACCGTGTGTACAATAAATTAAAAAAATAAACGTGCCGTAAGCTCGCGCCCAGCCTCCAACATTTGTTTCTGTGTGCGTCAGAAAATGTTGTTTCAAACCGGTTCCCAGGGAAACGGGCGTTCATTTCTACCTATACCTATACCTTCAACGAGCAATAGAAACGGCAACAAATGTGGGGGAAACCCGCGAGCCTGAGTAACGCCTAACTCAAATAATACATCGTATGATATCATATATGGTGCATTCGTCGTGTCCTACGATATCCGCCAAAAAATAAATAAATAAATAAAGGAATTCAATTTAATAAAAAGCAGATCCTCGGTCGAGTTCATCAACATTAGACAGCAGCAACCGGCACCAAAATTGCAAAAACACATGCACACAAAAGCCAAACAAAACGAAACGAAAAACAAAAGCAGACCAGTCAGCCGGTTTCATCAGCAACGGACGTGAGCACAAAAAACGCCTCCCCCAACGTCCACGCCAGCGAGCCAACCAGCACGGCCAAAAAGGCGGCGCCACCTCTAGGCGACCGTTTCGTTTCCACTTGCAACGCCTGCTGTTCCGCCGCGTTGGCAGGGAGGAGCCTCAGCAGCACCAGCGGTATCGGTGCGATCTGCGTTTTAGTGATTTTTTTTCCCGCAGGCATGCCAGGGTGGATGACCGCAAACGGCGGGTG
>JBBMKB010082143.1:0-12345 GCA_037833945.1 Alaria marginata
TCGCTACTGTATCTGCCTGCCACCCTCCGATCTTCGTGATTGCGCCTGCTGCCGTACCCGCAGATGCCTAGTGCACGTCCCGTCCCGTTGGGAGGTTTTTCATCCACGGTCCCGTCCCGCCCCACAAGTATTTTACTTCCCCATTTTACCATTCCGTCTTTAACTTGTTTTACGCCAAACAAGTCCAAACACCCCCGTCCCGTCCTGTCTCGATTGTTAGATGCCGTGAAAATCCTTGGGTAATTCTCGCTGCAATAGTAGTTTTTTGTTGAAGTGGACTTCGAAGTATACGTTTAGTTGAGAACTGAGAGAAACACGCTACCAGGACACCGATAAATATAGTGTACTGGTACAGATTTCAATGCCCCGTGTGTACTACGTTTTGGGGGTGAGAACGGGATTCTGCACGTAGTTGCTCGCAATAACCTATGCAGCGCACAACAACACATATATCGAGTTCTACTGCTTCAAACTGATACCTGATATAGCTCCCACCATCCCTCTTATCATCTCATACCTTGCCCTTGCTATCCCCCCTTGCTCGGTTCTGACCACCAGGTCTACTAAGAAGCCCACGTGGGGTTGTATCGGCTTCCTTCGCAGGAGTCGTGCGCAGGGTACAACGCTCGATCGCTCGCCGGGCCCACCTTGCTTCTACTTGGAGTGGAAGCTGGCGTGTGCCACCTCTTTTTCTTAGTGCGCATTTTTGATAGTCAAATTGGCATGAGAAGCCTCCTCGCAAAACCGTGATATGCAAAGTCCCCTGGTTTGCCCGCTAGACTGCTTGCCACTTTTGGTTTCGTGAGCGTAAGGAAGACTGCATGTATGTACCGACCGCGAAAACGATAGCACAGAAGTGGGTAAAACATGCAGCAGGCAAACCAAGCGCATGATGGCTTGAACGTCTCCTTGTGTTTGCAATCGCGAGTTGCCACGAGAGAGCACGTCGACGTAGTCGCCCTGTTTCGATAGGACTGTCCGAATGTGAAATTTTTGGTATTCGTGATAAACGGAGAGCCCTGAATAGGTCGCACGTTTAGCCGCAGGCGTATCCGTCAGTTTTTTGTTCTGTTTGTTCTCGACGCGTTTGAAGCGCGTTGACGTGTTGTCAATGATGCCCCAACGTATAAAAAGCGTCCACTGTATGGGCAAAGTCGTAGTTGGGTTGATTTTGAGGGTTGTACGAAGTTGCTGCCGGCAGATCCATTGAGAGACGTAATGTGCAGCCAACGCTCACGAACTGTTTGTTCTCGACGCGTTTGAAGCGCGTTGACGTGTTGTCAATGATGCCCCAACGTATAAAAAGCGTCCACTGTATGGGCAAAGTCGTAGTTGGGTTGATTTTGAGGGTTGTACGAAGTTGCTGCCAGCAGATCCATTGAGAGACGTAATGTGCAGCCAACGCTCACGAACTCTAGGAGCGCCACTGTCCCGTCGATGCGCGTTCTTTTAAGTAGTATTATTGTTGTTGGTTGATAAAGGCTTGTCGAGAAAGGACAGGCCTTTGTTTTAAGAGGCAGCCGCTGATATGTGATCGTTGTTTGTTCGCTTCCGTCGGGGGTTAGATATTTGACAGCAAAACAACATAGTATTGCCTTACGGCTACCTGAGTGTAAACTGCACTGTCAAGGTTGTGTTATGTCTATGATAGTACGGGGTTCTAGGCGTACGCAAAACTCTGTCAGTTACACCAGCAGTTTAAATTGTAAAATAGATTGAAGACTGCCCTATTGATAGGGAGAGAGACCTTGACGCAGTTTCCCGATATACCTCGTACATGGCGTTGAAGCGATTTCGTTAGGTTTTTCAATTGCAGAGAGAGTCGTTGTTTCGCACACAGAACGCAGAGGGCGTGGTTTAGAAAAGTGAAAGGCATGAGATACGTACCTACAGGTCGTTACGTGATAGCGATGATTGAGGTTGGAGTTTGAGAAAGAATGTACATAGTAAGGCGTGAATGCGCGCGAAAGGCGCACACGTGAACCCACTAAATACGCTCGCATGTATGTGGCGTTAGGGCACGGGAGAGATTCTGCCAAACGAGTACAGTGAGTGCCGTTAATAATGTAATACCGAGTGATATGCCAGTTTCCTGAAACCCCGGGCCGTCCAACATTTGCCTCTGCGTGATTTTGAGACCAACAGCTCCGGCGCTATTGTGGAGGCCGTTGCCTGCGCTGTACACATGCAATATTCGTCTTGATCATGTTACGACGGTAAAACACGAAGCGCAAGTTTCGTCAAGAAGATAATTAATTATCATAAATAATTGCATTTCAGTAGTTGATCGCGCTTGACTCGTGCTACGATAGAGGTATATAGCACTTTTTGACTTTTTTCTGAACGACGGGGCTCCTTAACCCAAAATCGTCGGAATGGCATTCTTGTTTTGCGACCTATGTCTTTTTCGTATACCTAGGCCACGGGTTCATCCATCGAGTTGCACTGTTAGTTTACTCGAAAGCAGTTTTTGTGAACAGGTATATATCAGAGACATACCATAACCACTGAGCAATACAGTCAGCAAAGCAGTTTTTGTGAGAGGTATATATCAGATATATACCATAACCACTGAGCTATACAGTCAGCAGCGCTGACTGTATAGCTCAGTGGTTATGGTGTATCTCTGATAAAAGCTCAAGTGAGGAGCATCAGAACAAAAATGGTGCACCTCTACCGTGGCATGCGTCGCTTGCACAACAAACAAACGTGTCGACTCCTTACTGACTCGTCTAATATATGTTTGTCGAAGCAGATACAAAAGCATATATATTTCATTCCGATTCCGCCCCTGCCACTTGCTCGAGCTTCCACCAATTTGCAAGGTCGTGACACCATAATAATGGCACTTTTCATGGTCGACATGCTCATGTTACACTAAGTCCTTTCTTTGATACAACACGCGACAAACCATGAAATTCGAAGTGGTCGGTCCGGATTCCTCCTCGACTGTCTGAACGCAATATAAACAAACCAAGATCCTTTGCCACTGCGCAAGAGCTCGAGTACTTCCTTACCGTTTCTCGGCCACGTGTTTAGCTCTGCGTTATTGCTGTTCAGCCCGTTGACGAGCACTTACCTGCCACGGAATGCAAAGCGATCTAGACACAGCTCGGTTCGTTATTCTCCATCAGTCAATTGCCCCGGCCCTTCGTGCTTAGCATACCGCTTGACCACCCACCTGCTTCACATTCCATCGACGGTTTCAAGTCTTCCGCGGTCCAAACCTGCAGACAGTGCAAATCATACGTTAAGGGTACATGTTCCCGTTCTCCTGTGAACTGTAATATCTCGGTGACTGCCAATACTATAGATAAATGGTGTGTGTGTCGGCCCGTCGGAACGGCTTACCACGTCACTGTTTGCGATATTTTTACATAACTGATTTCGACCAATCCGGCGTCTGTAGAAATTGGCGAGCCTGCGCTAATTCGTGGGGTTCTCTTCGAATCAAGCCGTTTCGAGCTGGCCACGCTGTGGCTTTACGGTGGTGGCCTGCAGCGGCAGCAGGGGCGAGTTTTGTGGAAGTAACGAACATACAAGTTGGTTTGGTGCCAGGATTAGTAACTTGTACTTATTGTACAAGGGGGGTAATGATAATTAATTAGTTAATATAAAATATATATTTGTTTTGCGGGGAGGGTTGGTACTTAATTACTGTTAGTACAACGGGGACGAATCATCATTTTTATGTCCAAGGACAGCACTGGGGTGAACGACGGCCTACGCAAGCCACATATATGGCCGACGCGCTGACGGCTCCCTACCATGTGGCTCCAAAAGAACCAACCAACGCTTGATTGCGGATTTCTGAGATTAAAAGTGCTGCTAGAATAATCAACCACACCTCACCATCAAGTCGAGATATCTCCAGGGCAGCGATCACAAGCAGCCCCCGCCCACACACTGCAGAGCAGGGAAAGTATACTTCGGAGACGACAGATATCGGGGGCGGTCATTTTAGTATATTGTAGACGGCCTGTTCGATCTCGTAAGTGTCCGTTGGGTAGCCTCGTGGGTGCGCCCTGTGGGCCGCAGGCTCAATATGTCCGACAAATATATATGTTTCATTTTGCTACAGCTCCCAGCTATACTGGAAGATGTATGGTGTATTATTTTGCTCCTGCGCTGGACATTTAAATCAGGTGTTTGAGCTGTTAAGGCATCCTGCCTAGAAGTAGGGGGGCCTCAACCAAAAATCAGCACTGAGGGCGTGCTCAGCGTAGGGACGACCTCGGTCGAAAATTTTCACAAGCAGAAACTTCTAGTAGTATGCAATACAACGAAGCAAGGAGTCATCCCGCGGTAGGGGTGCAGCAATAAGTCCCTGTGCTCCTGACATGAGGAGCTCAATATCTCACCCGAAACATGACCTCCAAGATTTTTGTGCGCGCAACCCGATCAACATGTCTATCCGCCAGTCCTAAAACAAATGCACTCGCAAAATGATCATACCAATCGGCAGTTCCTCACTTCAGGAGCTCAACCGGCCAGGAACGTTTTACCCGGAAAAGTGCAACCCTTACCGGCGGATGACTCCAAGGATGTCCATCACGGATCGAAACAGTATCCATCAGTACCACTACAGTATATTGATATGCCAATACTGGAAGTACTCGTCTAAAAAAGTATTTTTCGGGATTATATCCTTTGTGTACTGGGCTGTGCGCTGTATTTTCGACGGTTGATTCTACAAGTAGTGCTAGGCCTTGTACGAAGTATTTTGGGCATCGTGGTACTGTGATAACATTATATCTAAGAGTATAAACGGGGTATAACAGCATACCGGAAGCATACCAAATGTTCAGTGTACGTTACGGCCTACCGCACCCACCTGCGCAAACCCCGACGAAGGCAGATAGGAGGTATTGACGAACCGTCTTCGTACGCGACCATAATGCTTCCCACCAAATAATGTTTTCACTGGGTGCAGGGCTTCAGATATTACTCGACTGGGCGCAAGTCTAAGAAGACTCCGTGCTCGTGGTGTGCCTGCACCGAACGATGAGCCTCTTCTCAAGAGGTAGATACAGGGTAAGTAAGCAAAGCAGAGAAGTAGCGACCCCCAGGTGGGGCGCAAACGCCGGGACCGGACGAAGGGTGAGCTCTCGGCGCGACCAGCAAGGCAGACGCTGAAGAGGCCTGCCGACAACACCATAGTGAGGAAGACCAAGTACGGACATGTTCTGAATCCCGGTCAATCCTAGAGTGATGTCTTGGTGGCGACCACCATCAAACGACCTCTAGGTGATATTCGATACCCTCATCGACTCCAGAGCGGTGCCTAGCTTCTAATCTCGATCAAACAGCCGCCAGACGCACTGAGCAGTCTCTGTCGACCCGAGAGCGGCGTCTTGCTGCCGACCGGAGTCAAACGGCCGCCAGGTGTCAGGCGAGGTCTCTCTCGGCCCCACAGCGGTGTGTTTTGTACAGTTGCGATCAAACGACCGCCCGCCGTCAGGCGCAGTCCCCGTCTATTCGAGACCGGTGCATTACTGCCCATCGAGATTGAACGGCTCCCAGGCGTCAGGAGCAGTTGCATGTTGATCAAATACCGGCGTCGTGCTGACGACCGCGATCTAATTACTTTTAGGCTACGGGAACCGTCTCCGATGACTCAAATGCGATGTCGTGCTAATAACCCGGATAGGGTAGCTGCCAGCAGTGCCCACTGACCCAAAAGCGGGGTTGTCTTGATAACCGCAATCGAGGGGCTGCTAGTGGAGAAGTATCTGTCTCCGCCAACCCAAGAGCGCTGTCGCGACAATGAACGCGATTGAGCGGCTTCCGTGCGACAAAAACAGTCTCCGTCAGCTTAAGAGCGACAAGTTACTGATGAGCGCAATCGAATGGCTATCCTGTGACAGGAGTAGTATCTTCCGACCCGAGGACAGCGGCGTCCTGAGGCCCATCATCGAACGACTATCATGCAACAGTAGCAGTCTCCGTCGATCGAAGAACAGCGTCGTGCTGATGACCGTGATTGAGCGGCTGCCATACGGCTGGAGCAGATCGCTTTTGAAATGTAGTCACGCCTTAGGGTTTTCGCACAGCGCCGGCGACGGCTTAGTGCTGCCTAGGCGTGTCTGGGGCTGGGTCGCGATGGAAGCGGGCGACCTAGTGCGGGTGTAGGGAATGACGCCCTTTGTGATAAGTTTGACACTGTGATATCGTGTTCGGGGGGAATGGGAATCAACCTGTCTTACTTCGGACACACACCCTTCATCGTGTATTTTCTTCCTGCTGATTGTCTCCGCTTGGTCAATCAGTCTATCCCTTTCCTAACAATATGGTCCCCTCTCATGACGAGCGACCAAAAGGTGAGGGGGCGCTTACGGGAATTTCCCGACCATCTCCACGCGTACGAGAAGCATTTCTGCGTTGTGTGTCACGACATGGCCCACGGCAGACCATCTCCCATCGATTTACAACCAAGGCGGATATATACAGCTTACTTGCAAACCGTAACAGGCGCGTCAAACTTTCACTTCGGGTTAAGTATCCCACAACAACACCCCTGTTCCACGTCTGCTAAAACTGTGCTGTCGTTTACGCCAGCCCGGAAGCCCTTATTCTCCTACTGAACCCCGGTCCCCAGGTGTTACGACGACCCAAACCGTATAAATCTGAATAGTATCCATTACCTAGGTAGCCAAGTTCCGTATAGCGAACAACATGATACCAGACGAAGTACCTGAGGAGCTATAGGGTCCCATAAATGATAGAGAAGCAGCTCGTACCCAGTCGCGCACTCGATCACGAAGGCGTGCCACCAAAAAGACGGGAAGCATGAGTGTCCCGGGAAAGCGATCGACATTGCCCAAGATATAACTAACTTTGCTGTGCGTCTTACGTGGAATGAAAACTCCGTGTATGTTTCTATCATCATCATTCAGCCACCTGGTGGCAGAGAGTGGGAACGTCGCGACCTCATCGCGTTTCCTTCACGGTTGCAGCGTGCGGTGGTCGATACAATCGCGCACAGCCCCGGTTTGCTGGAGTTCGGATCGAGTTTGACCACTTCCACGCGCTTGCAACACGAAGATTGTCTCGAGGCCGATTTGATAGGAAGCTTCCTCAGCATCGAGTATTTAGTCGACGACAGCTGCAACGATGCCAACGTATGCGGTGATGATGGGGGAGACAGGGGAGCCCGGGAACAGGGTACATCGTGGGCTAGACACTCTAAACTATAATGACGATAATGACGACGTCAGCGACGACAACGACGTCCAATATCCCGTCGACGCCACCGGCAGAGGACACCGTCCATCGCGACCACCTAGGGAGTCGTTCATTGTATCGGGTGGTCTACGCGGGGCATTTGAGGGGAGTTAGTCAGGGCGGCGCTTGGACGCACCACAGGGTATAAAAACAAAAAGGACGAGAGCTCGAGAACTATTCACCCGAAACAACAGGGAGCATTGCGTGAGGGCCCTAATCGGTGTTTGGCGTCACTATGCGTTCCCTGCCTACTCTCGAATGGAGAAACTGGCCCGTTCGATGCCGCTCGGGAAAGGGACGGAAGCTTCGTCGAATACCTATAGACCCAATTACATTTGCAGACAGGACGGAGGGAGGAGCCCCACATTCCGCGATTCACCGAACGTTCTGGTACTGGGCTCTTGACACCAAGATACGGAGGCCGGCTCGGGACCAGTGTCTCGTACGCTTGCATCAGAACCAGGAGCTCGGGGTGACGGTACTGAAGGAGATCACGAGGAACACTTCCGAGGCCAAAGGGCTCTAGGTGGAACACCAAGCCAAGCCAGAAGTGGTGGTTGACCAGCTTCTCAGCCTTAAGTATTTCACCACCTACCGTACTCGGCGACTGATCCCCATTGGTACGGCCTGAAACGGCCAATTTCCGGCCACGGTGGCGAACCCCGGCCCGGCGAAGATTCACCGCACCCTCCCCGGGAGTGAAGTCGCGCCGCTACCGACAATCCCCTCATAAAAGACTCGTGGAGGTGGGATCGGTTATAATGTGAATGAGATTTTCCCTTGGGAAAATATGGCTTACTCCTTGTCACGCTGGAACCCAGCCACGTGGCAATACCATGCTAGCCTGGATGCGCACGGGTGTAGCCTGTGATGTTGCGAGGGATAAAAACGCCCAACAAACCTCTCCCGCACGTACCTCGAACGAGTCCCAAGCCGCTGTTCAAGGGTGAAAAGGGGCTGCCCGCTGTAGACGGTGTACCGAGTGCGGAATAAGAGAGGATATGTTGCAATGCTGCGCACGATTGAAAGGGGTCGGGTTCACGGTCAGTCATGTAGTTGCGCCTCCGGAGGACACCCGCCTTAGTGACGAAAGTGGAGAAGAGGGCGTGCGAAAGCTCACCAGGGATATGGGCAGCTTCGACCGGGACGAAGAGGCCGCCAGCCGCCGGCAATACGGTTTCCTGCTCGATGTTGCACGACGGCACAGTGTATCCGCACCCCCTCGTCACGCTGTCGAACAACATAATCAAGGATTGGTAGGGCGTTGCATTGTCTCCGACGACGCCACACGTACTCGCCTACTAGAGTAGAGGAAAGGAGAGGAGAAGGAGAGCAAGAGGAGGAGGGCGGCCTCCACGGCTCATACGTCAACCGGCACACTTTCCCTCAAGTGCTGGATTGGTGAGGGAACACAGACGTATCCCGTATGGTGGACCACGATGAGGAATGTAGGTACATGGTCAATTCCGCCCACGAGAAAAAGAGTGTCACGCAACAAAGACGCAAAGAGGATATAATGATCCAGGCAGATGAACAAAATACGTTGGCTTGTACGACGGGCATGGGCATGGGCGTGTAAGAGATGGCGCACCTGCTTCTCCAGGTGCCAAGTGTTAACCACAACCTAGAGGTTGTGCGGGCGAGCTCCGAGTCGACCTCGATATAATTGCTGGAGGCCAGGGCCAACCGCGCCCTGGTCGACGGGAGCAACTTCCTGAAAACATACGCTAGAAGGATGGGAGCATGTGCGTTGCGTTCACGAGAATTGGGGGGGGGATCGTGGAGGAGTGCAGAAACATGGTGTTCTCCCAGTTCGCCACCGACCTCCGCCTAAATGGTGGGGGGGGGTTGGTTGCCCATTAACGTACAAATCGCGCCATTCGTTTGATCCCTTTTCTATTCGACAACCCCAGGCTTTAATTAGTACTACCCGGACTAGTGCCGAGACAGCCTGGTCAGGCTCCGACCTTGGACGGGCATCGCGCACGAGGGATGGGGCGGGGTGGTGCACGAGGGGCCTCGAGCGGGGGACACAGGCGCACGGCGGAGATTGACGACACGTGGGTCTCCTTTGCCAATGTTTTGCTGGCAAGGGTTCCCGACGACCCCCTACCGGCGTTTCGACGACCCCCTACCGGCGTTTCGACATCGACCCTGGAGAAGGGAGCGGGGACAGCTCAGAGAAAACATCGGCGAATACGTCACTAGCATCAACGAGAGTAACGGCGAGGAAATGTCGACGGCGTACATGGCAGAGGAGGGCCGATGATGGACTATCCGGACGTCACCAGGGGTTGGAATGACGGAAGACCACGCTTGGAATGTTGCTAATGTTAACAACATTGTCAGTCCCCATTCAATTCCAAGTTCATCCGCAGTGATACGGGTGGCATTTTAACATTTGCATTGTGACGCCAGTGCCATACCTGATATTGAGTATTGACTGACACCTGGTATACGTTAACTTCGATCCAGTTTATCAAGTACTATACCAGGCATCAACAAATAAAGGGTCGAGAGATGCGAACCAGGCTAAACAGCCGCCAGCAACAATGTCTATTGTCGTTTCTGACATAAAAACAACAGATGCTAGGTTGTAGAAACTTCGCCCTAGAGTTGAAGTAGGGCGGACTTGGTTGAGTATAGACCAACACTAATATTTCCGTTGGCGTGGTTTTTTTGTCCTTGGTTTTCGTGACCACATTGAACATAGTTCGTATGCGACTATCAATACGGCTTCCTCCCTCTGTGCAGGATGTCAAAAGTCCCCGACAGGTCAGCCGTAAAATGCGGAAATTAAGTATGCCACGATACAACTGATACATATGATACGCGTTGTTTTCAGTGCAGGCTCAAATTAATATCTGGGGCAGGGTATGCCCTACACCAGTTTCAGTATAAAATATTATTTGTTATACTTCATGCAAAAGTTGAGCCAAAAAAACGTGTTTTTTCCCAACTCCTAATTTGTTGAGTGCTGCCACGCGCTGTTTTACCTGTACAACCCAATACTTATTTTATTAGTTCATACTAATAATTCAAGACGTTAATTAACTTCCACATTTGACGGAGACGATACATATGTACCAGGTACACATTATATACAATAGTATTATTATTATGCTTGCCCTATTAATTTTAGCGCAACAGGGACGCCAATTCATATATAGGGGGGGGGGGGTGCCCCAATCCATAACATTTATAAGGGGGTAATAACAACTAATTAATGTATTATTAGTGGTATCATTATAAAGGGGGAGGGGTTAAATTAACTAATTATTTTTGGTGTTTGAAGGAGACGATAGAGAGGGGGGGGGGGGTGAAATTTAATTACAGTAGTTAATAATCATACCACAGGTACTATTGATAAATCAAGGCACTACGCACTACTATTATATTAGAGTCATCCCACGGTAGGGATTGCATGTTTTGGGGTCAAACGTTCCTGACCTGTTGAGCTCCTGACCTGTTGAGCTCCTGAACCGGTTGGTATAATCGTTTGACGAGTGCATTTTGTTTTAGGACTATAGTCTATAGCAAATAGACATGCTGGTCGGGTTGCGCCAGCGAAAACCTTGGAAGTCATGTTTCGGGTGAGATATTGAGCTCCTCGTGTCAGGAGCTTAGGGACTTATCGCTGCACCCCTACCGTGGGATGACTCATTACTAATAGGTAATTCACAGCTAGCTTCGAAAAAGACGATAAAGGGGGGGGGGGTGAAAATTAATGAACTCACACTGTTTCAAGATATTAGTTATTTTTTATATTAAGAGTGCTAAATACAGGGAGGTTGGTGAAGTTAAATTATTTAATAATATGAATATGAATGGTTCGAGACATTAATTATTTTTTGGTTTTAGACGGAGACGATATAAAACGACTGCAAATGCATAGTTGCTTGTAGAGCCAAGGAAGGACCCGCTTGTTGTAGGGTGTGTTTTTAAACGAACTAAGCATGCTTGAGCTGGAATCCATCGGTTGCCCTCTTGTCGATTAATGTAATTAACATTGAGTTATAGCTTACAGAAGGAGGTGCGGACGTCATGTGAACTATCCAAAGCCAACGGCAAAATATATGCACGTAGAAGAAAACATGTCGAATTGAAGTTGTACGTGTCGAGTACCGCAATATGTTACGAAATCCCGTTTGTGACGTTACTTGGGATGAGTCAACTTCACGGGTAACAGCGACGTCGCGATGTAGCTCATCTCAAGCAGCTCAACTGGGCTCGTAGCCTGTGCCAAAACAGCTCAGACAATTGCTGGATTTTGCTTTTTCAACCGTCAAATGTACGCGTTCAGAGGAACAAAACTTCCAACCATAACTACGCGACGCGGTGCGCACTAACTTGTCAAATCCAGCAGTAAATAGTTTTTCTCAGGGGCTATGTACCCAGTAGTAAACCCTCCCAGGGGCTAGTAAAGTTGTTAAGGAGCCAGACTACACAACCCAAAGAGGTTAAGAGTACACAATGTCATACATCTCCAAGGAGGCCTGAGATCTACCGTGTACCAGGTACTTTTTGAACTGTTCAGTAGAAATTCAACAGACAAATATAGTAGTACGGAGCTATATCGGACAAAACCGTATACTGCAGCCCCCACCCCTCCCCCACCAAGCCGCCCTCTCACACACACAACCGCACCTACAACCTACCAAGCCAGACATCCAACCTCCTGCACTCAGTACCATCCCACAAGACGCTACAAACCACCTTGAGCAGAAATCAAAAGATGGTCCAAGCCATGCGCAGCATCCTTGCTCTTGCCGCCGTCGCGACCACGTCGCTGATGCTCAGCCCTGCTGCGGCAGCTCCTTACCCGTTCGGCAGCAAGTTCAGTGGGGACGGCACCTATTACGGTAACGTCTCGCCTAGCGAAGGCCACTGCGCCATCGAGCATCCTATCCCCTCCATGTACGACGGGATGATCCCGATGGCTATATCTCTCTATGATATGTACGACGGCTCTGCCATGTGTGGGGCCTGCATCGAGGGTACCGGGTCCGGCGATGGTTCAGGGAAGAACCCCATCAAGGGAAAGTTCAAAGGCTTCGTCAGCGACAGCTGCGCCGAGTGCTCCAAGGGTGACCTCGACTTCGCCAAGAGCGGCGACGGGCG
>JBBMKB010082154.1:0-12344 GCA_037833945.1 Alaria marginata
CCACCCCCCCCCCATCACAGGCAGATACATCACGATAATACAGCCATCTAGTGCGGGATGGGGAAAAAAAACGTTGGGGGCGGGCAATGCAATCAGAGAGCACCTTTTCGCGGCCATGGGAACCCCAGCTCTTCTACGAGACATGGTGTTATCGTTAAGGCCCGCAAAAGTCGACAATTGAGTGCTCCCTATTTTACACACAGCTACGGCGCCCGCTGCACCTCAACTACAGCTGCAGTACATATAATCTATCATACTTTTCATAACTGCTATATATGGTGGCGAAGATACAACTAAACAGGGCAAGCTGCACCTCCACGCGGACCGCCGCAGCGCAGCTCAAAACACAAAACACAAACACTAAACACACGGGAGACCGTGCACCACCACCACCCCCTCTAAAGGATCCGACCTACGGTATGTCCTATTATACTGGTATGTACGTACAACGCTCGCGCGATTATGTGGGCGCGAGTAGGCAGCTATCAGTTGAAACAGCGTTGGAGGCATCGCTCACACCAAACGCATGGGGCGCGAGTAGGGAGCCAGCGGTTGCAGCATCGACCACACCGAACGCATGGGCCCGCTTCAGCAGCGCTCGAACATCACGCCCAGCCTCGCAGGTCACGCGGGCGTGCCACGACGTCCCAAACCCAGAGGTCACTCTTTTATATTTACACCACGACGTTCCATACCCACCCGCCCACCCATATACCGGCCTACCCACCCACCCGCCACCCACCCACCATCCACCGAAATAACAACGGGCGATTCAACACACGGTGCGCGTGTGGGTGGGACGTAATCATTGTCAACATGGCCCTACAATCCAGGGCGGAGCATATCGAGCACATGGTGGTGGGGGGGGGGGTCGATCAGCACATGGTGGGGGGGTAGTCGGCTTTAGCGACGACGCTGTTGCGCTTCTTCAGGCGGGCATAGACTTCGGCGTTTTCCTTTTCGTACACCTTGGATAGCTCGGCGTCGTGCGCTTCGAGGAGCCCGGAGCACGCTCCCGGGAGCAGGTAGAGCCCGCCCACGCTTGGGGTGAGGTAGTCCGCGAGGGTCCGGCACTGTTCCGGAGTTACTACTCCGCCTAGCTCTGACAAGAACACAAAAACAAAAAAAAACAAAAGAGGGGGAAATAAATAAAACTATCGACTCAAGAAAACAAAGAAAACAAAGAAAACAAAGGACGAACAAAGAAAAGAAATAACGAAGAAAGAAGAGACACGACAAAATAAACAAAAAAAGGAGAAAGTGAAGCAAGAGCACATAATAAAAAAAAAGACCGTAAAAAAAGGAGCGGAGCGGAGTGCAACGAGGACTTGAGAAAAGGCTGGAATGGAAGTGCAGAGCTCCCAGTCGCTGCAATACGGAAACTTTGGGAGGCGTGCGTGGGCACCGGCGAAACCCCGGACAGAAAACCGCCTTCGATTGCGCACATTATTATCCGATTAGTACAAGAAAACCTGTCATATTATTACTGCGCTCTGGTGAGATTATCCGATTAGTACAAGAAAAGCTGTCATATTAATACTGCGCTCCAGTGAGGATAGCAGGAAAAATCGGGGGTGTAGACAACAAGCAAGTCTACTTCGATACACCCGACGGGCGTTTCGTGTGTCACCACGGAACTTGTACCTTACTTGGCCTGGGGAAAAAAAAACTATTAATAGCACGGACCCTGGGTGTGCTTCATGTATTTTGACCATTTTTGACCATTAACAGCAGAAATAACGGTTTGTGTGAAGGACGACACGCCGCGAGCAACAGCAAAGCAACGGTTTGCATAAACAAAATGCTGCCATGGACGGTGATGCCGCCGTGCTACGACACGCAACTAACAATAACATTGCATTTAATGCAGCGCACCGTACGTGGTGGGGAGGGGGTTGAGTGCCTCAGCCATGTGACCCCGGATTTGAGTTACGACAAAGTGAGGGCGCCAGAGAACGAACGAAGTGCGAAGATAAAAAAACGGCAAGGAAAAATATGAAAAAAAAGTGGCCGTAGCTGTTCTACCACACAGCTTACAGCTTACCTTTCTTGGATGCGTGCGCAGGGTTGAGGCTACTCAAAGCCCCGGGTATGGCGCCAGTAAAACGACGGACGAGGCTGCCGATGCTGCGATCCTCGTCCGGCTTGGCGACCTTAGGCTGTGCGGAGACATCCTCCATCTTAACAACCGGTGCGTGGCATGCCGGGGGAAGCTTGGCCTTGTCCGAGAGCACCCGGTTCAGCAGGACGCACTCTTGATGGGTGACCTTGTCTGTAAAAAAAAGTAAGAGGTGCGGTATCGTCGTGTTAACATCCGGGCCACATTTCACACATCGAGCAGATTGCGATCTAGATAATCTAGATCATCCAGATCATATATCTACCCACTCCTGATGGGTCAACCTTGTCTGTTCAAACGTCCGGGGTATGATATGCGGGAAACGTGTATATCAACATGCTGACTACCAGGTAAATGTTACACATCGGATAGGTTGCGATCTAAATCATCTACGAACTCCTGTTTTTTTTCTTTTTTTTAAATCATGACTTTTTACTTTCCAGCTCACATCGTAGTAGATTTTGTCCTCAGCGGCGGCAAGCGGTGGTTTTACAGGTGTCTTCCCTTCTCCCCCCCGGTATCTGTGTATGCGTGCTTTCATTTTTATCGCGCATAGGGTTCAGCATTCCCATTTTTCAGTTTTTTATGCTATAATTCAAATCATAGTCGATTTTCATCGAATTTTGCTAACTCGCGCTTTCCGCTATTATTTTTGATATTAATATTAATATTGATATAAATAGTCAATTATTACGCAAGAAAAAGTCCCTACGAGCACGAGTGTGCACTCGGTTAGACTTGAACCCACGACCTTGACGCTAGTAGGGACTATTTACGGGGGACCATAGTAAACAGGACCAAATATTGCTCGTAAAAATGGGTAAGTACATGGGTTTTGGTGTATACCGTGGATCCTATTTACTACGGTCCCCCGTAATAGATTCACCTACTACTCCACAGGGAACGCCTGCTTATGGACTCGGTTAGACTTGAACCCACGACCTTGACGTTCGTAGGGACTAGATTCACCTACAATATTACTCCACAGGGAACGCCTGCTATCGCAAGTGTCTGTTCAAAACTTCGGGTTATGATATACAGGAAAAACGTATTATACGTGCTGGCTACATTTGTCTGAACAAAGTTGGGGATAAAGAGGAAACGTATCATATCGACTACGTTTCAAACATCGGACGGATCGCGATCTACTGTAGATAATATCTAGATCATATCTATCATAGATCCTCTACGCACTCCTGATGGGCCACCTTGGGTGTTCAAAAGTTCGGGGTATGATGTCATACAGGAACCGTATCAACATGCTGACTACATTTGTCTGACCAAAAATGCTGGGGATAAAACAGGAAACGCAAAAACGCGCTGACTACACTGGTCTGAACAAACGTGCGGGGTGCAAAGGAAACGTATCAACATGCTGACTACATTTTATACATAGACAAGATCTAGGTCATCTAAATCTTATATCTGTCGGTATGGTGTTGTGCAGGATACGTGTAGTACAGATCCAACCAAAGAAACATGTGCTAGATCATTCAGGTCATCCGGCTCCCACCGGGCAACATGATCTATATGATCTATAGGTCATACCAGTACAGATCATATACAGACCATGGATCTATCTGCCCGAAAAGGCACAGATCATGGATAGGGATTGATCTCATCTGTCTGGCATGTGCCACATTTTGTGTGAACGTATATACAATGCATGAAGAGACCAGACCAAGCGGCTCGGAGAGCAAAGGGCCAACAAGAGATAATAAAGAGGACTCACTATTACCACGGCTGGGAGTTGGCTGGCTATATATACCTGGTAGGGAATATATTTCAGTTAGTTTCTCGCGGAAAAATTGAAGAGTTATATACGCGTTTTGTATCTGACTCAGGCGTTTGTGGCTCTCAATGCGATCTACGCCAAGAAATACTTTAAAGTCAGTTGGACGGTTTATTTAGCCACCCAACTAATACCTCCAATTGATCACTATTATCACTCGTCAAGTCCAGCCACTCACACCATCAGTACTATATCAGTATTATACGAAGTACCGGGTTGGTTGGCGTGAAATCCGGGGGGTGCTTCAATTTGAAAAGGCGGGAAAAAGCTCGTCAATGTTTTTAGCCACCGGGCAAGTAACCCGGTGGCAAGTGACACCGGCCAGCCCAGATGGGTTTATAGCTTGGTCTAGAAGGTTTCCATTCGGCATGTGGTTGGCTTGAAATCCCGGGGGTGTCGCAAGCTAAAAGGGAGCGAACAGTCCAAACGAGTTTACCAGGTACACAGTGTAGTCTATTACAGAGTCTCACTATTGGCGCTGCCGACTCGCGAATACGTCCCACCACAAGACTACAGGGCTTGTTCATCTCGTACCGGTAGTTTGTAACAACGTCAGAGCTTGTGTTTCTTACCTCTCTAGGGTAAATAATCGGCACGGACACATGGATGTAACGGATGTCGATCGGCATACACACAAGACCACGAGTATTGATGACGTTCTTATTGCGGGTGATCCGAAAATAAACCCGAAGTTAGTTGACTAGACTATACGTCGACGGCTGATGTTATACCTTTTTCCTAATCATACATACGAAGCTCCACAACCCTAACCCACAACTCGATCAACCAATGTTTAGGACTATCATAGATGATGAAGTCCTCTTCGTCTCCAACACAAGAGTGTGCGTCAACCGTCGTATCGAACAAGTGGTAAAGTCTACTGAGAGACTGACCAAGCGGTAAGGCCTACCGAGAGACTGACCATTGATAGTGGTTTCGTTGCGGTCTTCAAACTCTTCCAGCTCGTCGAACGACCCGTCCACCTCGTTGCGCAGGCTGTTTCGTCGAATCATTTTAAAACGCTCTCCATCCACACCGACCATGTTGTTGCTGTCTTCAACTTATAGCCCGGAATCTGAGCAGCTGCGAGCGAGTATTTTGTACGCGTAACGATATCGAAGGGGCAAGAGGGACGGAAATAAGAAAATAAGAAAATGAGGACACGACAAAATAAGAAAAACAAGAAAATAAGAAGACAAGGGGAACGAAGAGCCGCCAGTCAAATCAGAGAGTTGGGCTTAGTCAGGTGTGGCGTGGCGTTGTATCGTTACTAGAATGGCGAACTCACGGCGATGAGGTTTGGAGCCACTAGAACAACAACAGCAGCCTCTAAGCAGGCTCTACGCTACGAACAAGCCACAAATAAAGATGAGTTGATTACTCGTACAACGGCATACTAAAATAGTAGTATTCGCTAAGTCCACTCCTGTGGGGGTATGATAGGTGCATACAGTACGGGTCCTCTAAAAAAGAACCGAGTATTCCGGCCCCAGCCTCAATACCTTATTCGTGTGCCCAAACCAGCCACGTTTCTTGTATTATTTGCTCCGATTACTGCTGCTTGACGGTACAAGTTTCATATTCCGCCGTTTCTTATCATATTGAACACCGTTTCCTACGCTACGTTTCTTTTTATATACAAAATTGTCTGGAAAAAACTAGCCTCGGTTTCGTATTCGAAATTTCTTATTAGGACGGGGCACGTACTCGAGCCGGCCTCACTAACTGATCGCACGTATCTTTGGGTGGGTAGGCTGTTCGCGTCCTCGGCCAATGAGAGGGAGTAAAAACTACCCCTAAAGATAAAGGTCTGTATTCGTGCCGAGTACGACTAGCATGGAAGTTTGTGGTCATGAACCCCTAGACGTAAAACAGCATGCACGATGCGCTTGCTACTCGGAGGAAGGTACTACTGCTGCTGCAGTAGTGAAGGAACGGAGGTAACGTGTTCTGTCCTTTGGTTTTATCAACCACGGACCTTGGAGGGCGTGGTACATGCTTGACCAGAACACCAGAACATGCGATGCGATTGAAGCATCTGAAAAGGTAAAAGCAGTACGAAGGCAGTGTGTTACAAGAGCAATGTATACCTGGTATTAATTACCCAGAGACCCTGCCGGCCGCCCACACGACAAGGCGGGGTTCAAGACGACCCCCTCTCCTCAAGACAGCTAGCTGCTACAACCATCCAGCTTAAGGACCACGTCTATATACCGCTGTAAACAGAAAGCGCAGTGTGTTCGGTGTGCTGGTATAATCGGCTGGAGTAAGTTGAGCTATGTCATCTGTCATTGCGAGTAATATGGATCGTGCAACATGCCCGGACGGGCAAACTCTGACCCTTGCAACAACTCAATACAGCACGATATCTGGAACACGCATCGTAAGAATACCGAACTCTGAATCGGTGTACCCCATCACGCTGCAGTACCCGCCAGGCTTGTACCGAGACCCTGCGTCCATGACTCATAAGCATGTCGAGAGCATGTCAATCTGCTGGACCCAAACCTAAGCTTGCATGCTGTATGTTCCAGGCTAGATAACGCAAAATGAAGCCAGTTAGCAAAAAACATATATAGCCGTGTCGTCCTAGATTCGACACACAGGCTGCAAGCATGCTTGCCTGTGCTCACCTTTGGGCCAGGGGTATTACTTCTGTATCGTCCTAGCACGAGAGGCAGAAAGGTACGCGGGATGGCCAAGGAGAGGGGTTGAAAGTAGGAGTGAACGGCAAGAGGAAGCGCGAACTTCAACAGGGGGGGTGAAAGACAAATGCACCCGCAGGTCTCATGCAACTCCTTGCTTGAAAACTTCTGCTGGCACGCAGCCATGGAGCTGGACAGCTTGTACGCAACAACCTTCAGCTGGCGGTGATAGCAAGGCACAGGTGTGTTCACGATTACTGCAGTGTTGCCCTGTGTAAGCATGACTTCCCTGTGTTGATGTCCTGACCGACTCACGGAGTGGCCTTTTCTACTGCTGCTGTTGCGGCGAGGTTGCGGTGTTGCGGCGAAAATATTGAACTTCGTTGACGTACACACCAGTTTGGATTTAAATATAATGACCGTTTATGATTCATGTTAATATAAAATATGTCCCTTATATTCACGTCCTTAACGGTGCTGTTTTGCGGGAGTATTAGCCTACGTACGGACCCCAAGCACACCCGCGACCCGCGTGTGACTGGGGTGTGGAGCCTGTCTGAAGGCGACATGGACTGAAGGCGGCATTGGCTGCCTCGAGTCCCTCTTGCTGGCTGTCATATAGCGGGGGTGTGCTCGGGTCGAAACCTAGACCGACTTGAGGAATAAAGCGATATCTGGAGAGAGGTTAGTCTACCGGTATATCCGTGCCAGTTGGCCGGTGGCACGGACACGGACAGCGAAGCAGTATACCCGAGGTAGTATACCTCTCACTGCTTACCGTATACCTGGTACCTGGTATGCCGCTGCTTACCGTACCTGGGACATCAGAAAATAAAGTTCAGAGCTCAGTCGGGCTCTCAGTGCCGGATCTATTTCCACATGCCCACTTGCAAGAACGAGCTGCAGAGTCCGTCACCGTACAGGGCTAAACCTCCACGAAGATGTGTGTACTTTCACCAGCTATGATACCAGTTTCAGTACCATTTTATGAACTACCTGGTATGATATGTTACCGGTATACTTTTTTCTTAATTAATATTCTACATTAACTGTTAATAGAGATATCTGCTGTATTTGCACTGCCCGTTCCGTACGTACTTCTTGAACTCGCGTGAGACACACTCGATATATTTAAGAAAAAAGTATAACATCAGCCGTCGACGTTTAGTCAACTAACTGGGGGTTTATTACCGGATCGCCCGCAGCATATATTGTGACTCGTGACAGACAGAGGCAGGGGGTCAAATGCTGGTGGCTCTTCTGCTTGTATAATACGTTCCCGGTACACGTGATGGTTCATTAGAGCCTCTCGTGGCAGCACAACCGGCAGCAGCAGTCGTCGTAGCTGTACTCGTATTAACAGCTCTACCTATTAATAGGAGTGTGACATCTGAATTGGGGATGGAGCATGCACTCTACCTGGTACAACGTGGTAGCGGTACAAAGTAATATCTGGTACTGTACCAGAGTATGATACTGCGGTATGACCGCAGATTCGGCGCCCTCTGGCTGCTGCGCCAATGGTATATAACAATGTATCTTGTAACACAGTTTAGAACACCCGCAGACTACATACAGCACGCAGATGGTAGGACGTTAAGCGACAAGTGCTTTGACATTACACGACGGATCAGAGGTAGCACGCATAACGCCTATTAACAGCACTGAGGTCTCGTGAGTTGAAAGCTGGATGGGTTCTCCTATGCTTTTAGCCGTGCACGCTGGCTGGCAGCAAACTCTTTATTTCCATAGCGGCACTTACTTAGAAGGCGCATCAGCCGCGAATGTGAATTCAAGCCGACCAAAGTTTGCAGGGCTCAACCCGTGTGGGTGTCATACTTTCCGGTTCGCTACTACAGCTGTAGTTTATACTCGTAGCGTGTACACTTTGAAACGAGGACGCGTCATGTATGAAGAGGAATACCTGGTAGGATAAACTAGGCCGGCAGATAAAAGTGGGGAAAGGAAAGTGGGAAATGGTGAAGGGAGAGTGGGAAATGGTTGACAGAGATTCATAGGAAAGATACTACTGCTTTACGGGAGGATATTCGATTTATATCGGAAAGGCATCTACGTTCTATTGCCGGAGGGCAAAAAAAATAATAAATGATTAGCACGTATCGGTATCGTTCTACCTAGTCGATAGGCACGCGCCTTAGGTCTAAGTTGGTCTAGTGTGGGCTGTGACCGTGCCCCTTCCGCCGTAATCGTCTATCTTCCAGCTCTTGCCGATATATTGGGCACAAAACAGCGATTTCGGGAAGTGAGTGCACCCTTGCTTTCGAGAAGCAACAATCCTTTGTGCTTTCCGTTACCATGGAAATATTCATCGCGTACCCGCGCAGTTTTCTAAAAAGAAGGACGGTGCGCGATCTCACGTAGTCCCCACCCTCCCACCCTGTGCCGCAGTGCGGTCGACACCCCTGACCGAAAAACTCCTTTAGCGTAGCTCTATTCGTCCGCTGGGAATTGGCTAACTCTAATTATGATCCCTCTGGCATTGACTTTGAATTGACTGACTAGAAACCGTCGACTAGTTATGATTACTTAATAGTTTTATTATTACTATCAAAAACTAGTATTTCTACCTGGCAGTTATTTCTAGTTTAGTTTATTACTATTAATAGTTATTACTAGTCACTAGTTATTAGTTTCCACGGTGATTAGTTGGCTAGAAGCATTACAGTTAGTTGCGGGCAGTACCTTGCAAAGTTCTGTGGGTTTTCATCTGACTATCGCCTTTGTGGCTCGGCTTGTGGTGTTTATTTAATATTGACTGAAGTTAGTTATTAATAGTTGGCTTTTGCTCTGCCACCCAATTAATAACTAGCTGTCAAGTCCAGCCAACTTATAGCCGTAATAATGCGGCACTTAACGTATTGTACTTGCTGGTACTGCATCTGCAGGGAATTCCTGTAGTGGAAACCGAATGTTTTCCTTCCACTCCTTATACCCTCTACCCGCCCTATACCACCGTCAACGTTGTAGAACGCAAGTGGTTCCACCGTCCATGATATCGTAGTATGGACATGGTACGATGAATTAACCAAGCGTTTCTGTTCGGTACCCCTGTTTTGCGTCTTTCCTTTCCTTTTCATTTTGTTTCCTATGCTTCCGCTTCGCTTCGTTCCGTTTCTCATCGTTTCGTTTCGTTTCGTTTATTTTCCTTTCTTTGTGTACTGTGTCTTTACCGGCTTTACCGTGTACCAGGTACCAGGTACCAAATAGCCCTTCTGGTTTAAATAGCGCCCGCCTCCCGGCTGGAGAAAAGGGAACGAACGTCCGCTGCGAACGAGCCATCCAATGCAGCAGGATGCAGCGTCGGAAGACGCCTCGCAGGTAGCAGAGATAGAGGAAGAAGTCCGCGACTTCGCACGGCGCTTCGCTCGCCTCGCCGTCAGCCGGGCCTTTCGGGAAGACGGTGTAGCGGGCGACGGGTTGACCTCGCGGTCAGGAGGGAGCGGAAACAGCACCCGAGCCGTCGACTCAACGACCAACCGAAAAGGACGGGAGGCATTGACCTTCACCACGACAGAAGCCGAGCTCAGTCTACGGGGAGCGCAGCGGCTCGGCTCGCAGCTGCAAGAGGATGCTGATGCGCTCCGCTCCCGGGTGCTCCCGAGCTTGCGGGAAAACGCGCGGCAGTTACACGCGCTTTACATGGCGATCGACAGGGTAGCGGATGAAATCCTGCCTGAGATTGACGACGGGGTCAAGCGGATGGAGAAGGCGGTTTATGCGCTTGAAGAAATGAGGAAGGAGCAAGTGGATATCAGGGGCCCGCACGGGTCCTACGGGTTAGGGTTGGCTCTTGGAGCCGGGCTGTGGGCGTCTCGAGCGCGAGAAAATGGCGTTCGTGTCCCCGAGGTGTTTGATACAGACGAGATGTTTGAAGTGGAGGAGGGCGGTTTGGCTCCAATTTGATGTCATCGCTGTCGGTTGCTGCGGCGAGTAAATGGAACTATTGCAGTTCCTCAAAATACCGTATGTACTTTTTTTTTGTGGTGAAGGATTCCTCTTGTTTTTGCTGCCGTGGTTTGTCCTCGGGTCCCCTTCGTTTTGTCCATCGAGCATGTAGGCTTTTGTTTCTTGGTGAGTGATGCGCTATATGCGCTTCCCGTAATACCTGTGCCCCCCCCCCCTCCCCCCTCCCAGTATGGTGCAGGTGTTCTGCACATGTTTTTATTGCTTCCTGTGTGTTGTAGGTGTTCTGCAGCAATGCCGCACACCGAAGAGGTAGTTAAGCCTTGTTCTGTTGCTCCTTTTGGCAGACAGCGGTTCCCTGCGTAATACTGCTTGTAAGCCATGTTTTACTATTTTTAAGTCGTTGATTCCCACCCATGCAATGAGAGCTGTACAGCGTCCATCTGATTTCGTACTAATAGGTGTCGCCTAACCTCTTTGGGTTTGCCACATCGTTTATGGGGGCGAAGTACTTGGAAATAGTGTGGAGTGTGGGACTTTTTTTTTGTTTTTTGGTGGTTTGTGTTTTAGTGCGCGACGTTTTAACTTCTATTTTTGTAATGTATCATACATCGATTTTGTCTGGGAGTACCCATCTTGACCCTGGTTTTCTTTGGGCGAAGGGTACGGTAGGAGGCGTGCCCCCTCTTCGACTATGTAATGAAGGCCACTCAAACACAAACGTAACCGTATTTTGTTGTCGCAGCGTAAAAAGAGGTAGTAATACATACCTGATGGCAACTTTCGCGAGTGGTTATGAGTCGCTGACTCAAGAAGCCCTAAAAGCTAAAAGCGACCCCCCCATCGCAGCCTTGGGCTTTGCGGCAATCAATTGCAACAACCCCTGACCTCATTGCTCGCCCTCGCGCAATTGATTGGCACTGGTACGCCCAACTGCTGTGCTTTGTAGAGAAAGGTTTATCATCGCGTCGGAGAAGTTGCTGGCACCGTTACCCGTAGCTACTTATGTGTATGTCCGTCATCCGCCAGCCATGGTAGATGCGCACATCTGCCCCCATATTCCGCGAGCGCAGAGTCGTTGAACGCTGTTTTTAAAGGACGAACCAGCCGCAAAGAAAGGCAGAGAGGCTGATCATTCGTACACTAGAGTAGAGGGGGGTGCTCATGTATTGCACTTGGGGGGGGTGTAACCGCAGTCGGCATTAATGACCCGCTCTATCAGGCCCAGGGACAGACAGCGCGTTCCAACAGGGTGAAAGTACACTACAGAGTGTGCGGTAGCTTCCAGTGTTATCGTTACGGCGGCTCACAATAAACAGGACCTCAATATCGATTTGCCTTTTTTTTGCAAGCCAGATTTGCAGAGTTGGACTTGAAAATAATGAGCCGGCGTGATGCAAGTTGCGCGGTCATACGAGTATCCACCGAAGGTTTCCTGTGAACAGCGCTATGATACCGGTCTTGTTTCCCGCTACACCGCAGTAGGAAAGCAGCACTCACTGCAGTGCAGCGCCAACTATATGCGTCGCCGTTCTGTTCCCAAAGTGTTCATATTTCAGGTTGGATGTAGACGCATGGTACTAACAGTACGGTAGGGGGGGTGTTACTATTTTTCTGAGGATGGTAATTTTAGTTGAGAAACTCTAGTGCACCTGCTACGATAGAGGTGTTACAACCATTGTTTTTTTTGGGGATCCTCACTTTAGGGCACTCTGAACCTCACCCACAAATAGATTTTGAGTAAACTAGTAAACTGAAAGTGACACCCGATGAGCAAACACATGGCCTAGGTATACAAAAACTTTATCGGACTGGAAAACAAGATTGACATTCCGACGATTTTGGGTCAAGGAGCCCCGTCATT
>JBBMKB010082165.1:0-12344 GCA_037833945.1 Alaria marginata
GTGTGTCAGGGGCGTGGAGTGGCCTCTGGGTATCTACCGTCTGTTGTCTTTTTCGTATCGTTGGCTTGGGAATCTTGCGATAAGATATGAAACTGTTGTTGGGACAGAATACAGAGCATTGTGGATGTAGGTGGGCAGTGGGGATGAGTGAGGGTCGTTGACCCAACTGTTGTATGTGGGGGTCGTTGACCAACGGTTCGTGTGTGAGGGGCGTGGAATGGCCTCTGGGTATCTTCGGTCTGTTGTCTGTTTCGTATCGTTGGCTTGGGAATCTTGCGATAAGATGTGAAACTGTCATTGTTCAGTATCCAATGGGAGCCCCCGGTAAAATAGGATATGATATGGCAGTGTGCAGTACGAGTGTAAAGGTTGGGACAGAATACAGAGCATTGTAGATGTAGGGGATGTGGGGATGAGTGAGGATCCTTGACCCGACTGTTTTGTGTGGGGGTGGTTAACCGACGGTTCGTGTGTCAGGGGCGTGGAGTGGCCTCTGGGTATCTACCGTCTGTTGTCTTTTTCGTATCTTTGGCTTGGGAATCTTGCGATAAGATCTGAAACTGTCATTGTTTAGTATCCAATGGGAGCCCCCGGTAAAATAGGATATTATACGGCAGTGTGCAGTACGAGTGTGAAGGTTGGGACAGGATACAGAGCATTGTAGATCTAGGGGAGCAGTGGGGATGAGTGAGGATCGTTGACCCGACTGTTTTGTGTGGGGGTCGTTGACCGACGGTTCGTGTGTCAGGGGCGTGGAGTTGCCTCTGCTGGGTATCTACCGTCTGTTGTCTTTCTCGTATCGTTGGCTTGGAAATCGTGCGATAAGAAATGAAACTGTTATTTTTCAGTATCCAATGGGAGCCCCCGGTAAAAAAAGGTATGATATGGCAGTGTGCAGTACGAGTTTGAAGGTTGGGACAGGATACAGAGCGTTGTTGATGTAGGGGAGCAGTGGGGATGAGTGAGGGTCGTTGACCCGACCGTTTTGTGTGGGGTTCGTTGACCGACGGTTCGTGTGTCAGGGGCTTGAAGTGGCCTCTGGGTATCTACCGTCTGTAATCTTTGTCGTATAGTTGGCTTGGGAATCTTGCGATAAGATGTGAAACTGTCATGTTTCAGTATCCAATACAATGGGAGCCCCCGGTAAGATATGATATGATATGGCAGTGTGCAGTACGAGTGTGAAGGTTGGGGCAAGATACAAAGCATTGTGGATGTAGGGGGGCAGTTGCGATGAGTGAGGATCCTTGACCCGTCCGTTATGTGGGGGGGTCGTTGACGGACGGTTCGTGTGTCAGGGGCGTGGAGTGGCCTCTGGGTATCTACCGTCTATTGTCTCTTTCGTATCGTTGGCTTGGGAATCTTGCGATAAGATATGAACCTGTCATTGTTCAGTATCCAATCCAATGGGAGCCATCGGCAAAATAGGATATGATATGGCAGTGTGCAGTACGAGTGTGAAGGTTGGTACAGGATACAGAGCATTGTAGATGTAGGGGGGCAGTGGGGATGAGTGAGGATCGTTGACCCGACCGTTTTGTGTGGGGGTCGTTGACCAACGGTTCGTGTGTCAGGGGCGTGGAGTGGCCTCTGGGTATCTACCGTCTGTTGTCTTTTTCGTATCGTTGGCTTGGGAATCTTGGGATAAGATATGACACTGTCATTGTTCAGTATCCAATGGGAGCCCCCGGTAAGATACGATATGATATGGCAGTGTGCAGTACGAGTGTGAAGGTTGGGACAGGATACAGAGCATTGTGGATGTAGGGGGGAAGTGGGGATGAGTGTAGATCCTTGACCCGACCTTTTTGTGTGGGGGTCGTTGACCGACGGTTCGTGTGTCAGGGGCGTGGAGTGGCCTCTGGGTATCTACCGTCTGTTGTCTTTCTTGTATCTTTGGCTTGGGAATCTTGCGATATGATATGAAACTGTTATATCTTCGTTAGTCAATCGGATTCGAGTAGGGAATGATATGATACGGTAGTGTGCAGTACGAGTGTGAAGGTTGGGACAGGATACAGAGCATTGTAGATGTAGGGGGGCAGTGGGGATAAGTGAGGGTCGCTGACCCGACTGTTTTGTGTGGGGGTCGTTGACTGACGGTTCGTGTGTCAGGGGCGTGGAGTGGCCCCTGGGTATCTACCGTCTGTTGTCTTTTTCGTATCGTTGGCTTGGGAATCTTGCGATAAGAGATGAAACTGTCATTTTTCAGTATCCAATGGGAGCCCCCGGTAAGATAAAATATGGCAGTGTGCAGTACCTACGAGTTTGAAGGTTGGGACAGGATACAGAGCATTGTGGATGTGGGGGGGCAGTGGGGATGAGTGAGGATTCTTGACCCGACTGTTCTGTGTGGGGGTCGTTGACTAAAGGTTCTTGTGTCAGGGGCGTAGAGTGGCCTCTGCTTGGTATCTACCGTCTGTTGTCTTTTTCGTATCTTTGGCTTGGGAATCTTGCGATAAGATATTAAACTGTCATATCTTCGTTAGTCGATCGGATTCGACTAGGGAATGGTATGATATGGCAGTGTGCAGTACGAGTGTGAAGGTTGGGACAGGATTCAGAGCGTTGTAGATGTAGGGGGGCAGTGGGGATGAGTGAAGATCGTTGAGCCGACTGTTTTGTGTGGGGGTCAGTGGCCGACGGTTTGTATGTCAGGGGCGCGGAGTGGCCTCTGGGTATCTACCGTCTGTTGTCTTTCTCGTATCTTTGGCTTGGGAATCTTCCGATAAGATCTGCAACTGTCATTGTTTTGTCGGTCTTTTGGGAATCCAGGAGGGAATGATATGATCTGGCAGTGTGCAGTACGAGTGTGAAGGTTGGGACAGGATACAGAGCATTGTTTATTGAGGACGGCAATAAGGATGAGTGAGGATTGTTGACCCGGCGTTTTTGTGTGGGGATCGTTGACCGACGGTTCGTGTTTCAGGGGCGTGGAGGGGCCTCTGGGTATCTGTCGGGTGCATGTCTTTTCGTATCTTTGGCTTGGGAATCTTGCCATAAGATCTGAAACTGTCATTTCTTTGTTTGTCATTCAGATTCCGGTAGGGAATGATATGATACGGCAGTGTGCAGTATGAGTGTGAAGGTTGGGACAGGATACAGAGCATTGTATATGTAGGGGGGCAGTTAGGATGAGTGAGGATCGTTGACCCGACTTTTTAGTGTGAGGATCGTTGACCGACGGTTCGTGTGTCAGGGGCGTGGAATGGACTCTGGGTATCTGCCGTTTGCATGTCTTTTTGTATCTTTGGCTTGGGAATCTCGCCATAAGATCTGAATTTTTATGCGGAGGAGAAGACAGGGGTACCCCACCTGACGCAGCCTTTGTCAAGAGAGTTCCACTTGCGTGGAGCCATCGAGTTCGCCTTGCTTACCGTGGCGGGAGACGGTAACGTTTGACGGGTCCTGTCCGGTGATGGCGACCCGATTTGACGCGTAACCGTTTCAGGCGTAGCGCGAAGCGCAACGAGAAAGAACGTACAGGAGTGTGGTTATGTCTACGAGAGAGGAGGTTGGGGGGGAAGTTTGAATGTGACACGAGTTCCCATCTTTGTATAGTACCACCATACATTCGCGGTTAGGCGCACAGAAGTCATGGGTCGACTATGAGTCGCTTCAATGCACAAAGAACCGAGCCGAATGGGTTCGGTTTACTTCAATCTAGGGCACCAACCGGCTGCTAGTGGTGTATTAATGTGTGTGTTTTCGTCCCACACCTATATTGGCCTACGTTTGCTTGTCCCAACCGATGACACCGAGCCAAAGCACTGCTTGCGGAGGTGGTGGTGGTGGTGGTGGTCGTCGTTGTACTCGTGACTAGTGGCCGGCATCGACCGGGGTATACCTATATTTAGGTCGAGGAGCTACCTCGTATAACAAGGTCATCGCACAACCCGCGCACGTGACCACATTGGTCGAAAACCTCGGCATAACCACAGTGTAGCCATGCACATGGTGCTGAGATTCTTTGGCTTTTCCAGCCGGGGTATATGTCACGGTTCGCCAAAGGGGCTAAATATAAACAGACACTCTGCATACCAATCTACCAGGTATTGGTTTCCCGCTGAAGCTCCACAAAACGGAATCGAGACATAAGAAGCATCACTGGTCGACATCGCAGCGTGCAGGTCGAAAATCAAGCAGAGAGTACGCCCGGACCAGTCTTCCACTGGAAACAGAGAGTATCTGTGATACTGCGGAGAAAACACAACGGAGGCTGCCGTAGGGGGAGCACTGTTAGGACATTATATCTCCGCGTATTCAGGGCCACTTGCGTGAGTGTCTACCGTACTTTTTCGCACGTCTTCCTTGGTTGTACGTTTTGGCGTTGGAATATCTACCGGTATGATTTGTTTTTGTGTCGACAGGCAAACGTTGTATCTCGGGTCACGTGAGCGTGCCAAAAAGTTGTCGGTGAAGAGTTCCCACGCGCACGGCGGGTCGCTTTGGTAGATCGACCTGGTGCAGATCCTGCCCGACCCAATCACCTCCGGCGTCTTCGAGCTCTGGAGCTAGAGGGACTGGGGGAACGCAGTTCTCGAGTCCGGTGTCGGGGTTATTTTCACCCCAGGCCCAGATGAGGACTTGCACGACCTGCGAAACAAACGCATTGGTACGTTTAAGAGGTAGGACGTGTTTGTACATGTATGGGCCAAGAACAAGATGTATTCCTATGCTATACCTGGAAGTGGCTGAACTCGGTGTCTGACACGTATATACTTCAGTGCTCGATAGGACTAGGCATTGGCAATAGGCGACGATGTTACCGATCAGCGACTACGTAGGCTCTACTGCTGCTACTGGAGTAGCGAGTTACTTGCCACTATAACAACGATCATATGCCATCTGGAAGTACGGTAGCAGAGCTCAGTTTCGAAGTCTATAGCTTGGGACGTTGGGCAAGCGAAGCACCGCGGACTTGCTCGCACCTGTCTCCGCCATAGCCTCTCGCACCGCCTCACCTGGGTGGGATATACCTTTGGGCACGCGGCGGCAGGAGCCTCGTCCCTACCGCTGCTCTCGCTCTGGGGTAAGCGCAAGCACTTCCCGTCACTACTGGATCGCTCCCTCGGTATGAACTTGTTGTGATTGAGGGGTTGTGGACCAAGGATATAGTAGCGGGGATCACCGTGAAGGTGTCGTTATTTAGCGACTCAGAACAACTCGTACGTGTGGCCACCTGACTTTCATTTGGAACTGTTGCGAGTAGGAGATGTTTACTTTCGTTGTTTCGGCGACAGCTACTACTACTACTACTACTACTACTACTACTACTACTACTACTGCGAAACGGCTGGTGGTCTACAGTATTAATTTT
This sequence comes from Alaria marginata, assembly GCA_037833945.1. Lineage (NCBI taxonomy): Eukaryota > Phaeophyceae > Laminariales > Alariaceae > Alaria > Alaria marginata. Next base: position 5,321 of record JBBMKB010082165.1, read on the forward strand.
TATTCCGCGTGATCCCGGCCGCAGCCTTCAACCACCTCGATGCCGGTCCTCGATAGGGTAGTCTGGGCAACTACTGTACGTAGTGTATTTTATTCGTACAAGGCCAGGATATAAGGCGATATACCCTTGTACTGTTGTTGTCGTGTCGTACGGCGTCGAGTACTACTACCATGCATGACGACGATATCCTTTGATCGTTAACTCAGGAAGGCTAGGTGTATCTTGGGTTCATGTGGTGGCGTGTGTATCAGCCCAATGCTGATGTGTAGGCGATGTCAAGCCCACTTGCCGATGGCCGGCGAATACACGGCTGACGGTGGAGGCAGACGCTTTAATTCACTGTAGGGTGAACACGTTCGTAGAGCATCAAGCTCTCTCGTATTATTGATGGTGTAGACCCATAATGTCGGTGGCCTGAGGCAGGTGTATTGATTTCTTGTGCCCAACAGGGTTCACCGATGATGGACTGAGCGCGAGTGACCGGGTAGGCGCGTGATGCGCGTGTCCCTTCATCATAAATAAAACCAAAACAACCATGACCCTGATACAGGACCCCCTACCCTTGTCGTTACTCAACAACTAGTGTATCAGGGGACGTAATCATAACCCTACGATATTGATTTGAACAGGTCGACAAGGGTACACATCTCGACAGTCCAGATCAGATCTACGTACGATACACGAGTAGATGAAATATGATATCACTGCTGTGTATCATGCATCGGCACTAGGTACTACAGGTACACTACCAAGCTACGTAAGGTACTCAGGGGATTACCTACTGTACTACAACAGCAAATCTACAACACGCATGATGCTATGCTGTTGCTGCATGTACGTACTACCAGATATCTTGGTGTTATCCAGCATTGAACAAATATCTACACTATATTACTGCTGTAATGAGTACCATCTCTATTAGTGCATCCCAATCAACTTAATAACTAACTCCATTGCCACACCGGCGGCCTGTTCTGGAAACAGAGTAAGGCTTAAGTAACGAAATGGTTTCTCACATCCCCACCACAGGTCTCCTCCTCCTCCTCCTCCTTCTCCGCCTCTTCCTCGTCGTCGTCCTTGTCCCCCACTTTCTGGTTCTCTTCATCCCTTCTCTTCATCCCCTCTTTCCCCTTTGTTGCCCCCCACTTCGTGTTTTTCTTCCGCCTCCTCTGTGTTCCTCCTCACACCCCCTCCCTCCTCCTTTTCCTTCTCCTCCGTTTCCTCCTCCTCCTGACCTCCTCCTCTACCCCCTCCTCTGACTACGGCGACGACGACGATCCTGCCTAATTTCTCGTGATCAGATCCACCCGCATCGTTGCCAACGTCGCTTGTTTGTTGTCGGTTTCCACGTGCGGACCTCCGACGTGACATTTTACGCGGGCGAACCCATACGCTGGCTCCTCGTATGCGGCACTTTCGCGGAAGAGCCGCCGGAAGCCTCCGTGGCTACCAGGGGGGGATGCGGGAAATATATCCCAAACGCCTGCGACAGCCCCTGCCGTGTTTATATAGGATTTAGTGTGGAATGCCTTATCCCTGGTATTCATATACATGGTACCACGTTTTTGTATAGGAGTTAGTGTAAAATCATTATATAACAGGAAAAAGTATGGGATTACGTTTTATATAGGATTGAGAGCGGGAGATATGTTATATGGGAAATGGTCAAGGTATTAGTGGGGTATTAGTCCGTTTGACCACTTGCAAAAGGTTAACCAATGGCTTACCCAAACTAAGCAGTATAACACCCTTCCTACCTGGAATGGCGGGATACAGGTCGGCCGGATATACGGGCGGATGTTATGGAATTGTCCTGGATCGAGTACCACAAGGGCAGCGCCAATGGTAACGCCTATTTCCTTTCCCGTCTGCCACAGCCGGCTTCTGAGCACAACCGCAGTGGTTCGATTGGCCTCACCCCGGTAGAGGACGAGGCTGTCCACCTCGTTCGGTCTGCAGCCTACAGACCGATCCCTGGCATTGGCTTGGGTGGGATCGTGCCCCTGGTCGATAGTGCTGTTTTGGGTGGGCTCCCCTTGACCCCTACTGAATTTCACGATTTTCGCGCACACGGGCCACGTATGAGGATTGCCGACCTCTCTGCTCCCGCGATGAGGTTCGTCGCTCGTGTTTCTGCTTTCGTCGCCACCCGCGAGGCCCTCCTCGGCCGTGCACCGTTTTTGCCTGCCGCCGATGCGGCCTTTGCCCCGGGTTTTGCGGTCCCTTTTGGGGTAATTCCGCGAACATTATCGCCACCTGACGATACGCCTTCTTCGGAGCTCCCCGTGGCTTTGACGCCTTCTGGCCGCATCTCCATTCGAACCCGCCGAAAAAAAGCCGCTGCCGCCGGCGACGCGCAGGCAGCTGTTGACTATGGGTTCGGCCCCGACAAGATCCCTCGGCCGCTCCCGGTTCCGGTCGAAACCTCGCCGCGCACGCCGCGCCCTCGACCGCCTTTGGCCGTCGCCTCGGTCCCACCTAGGATCCCAGACCCTGTCCCGACGGTACCCCTCCCGTCCGGCCAAGACCGAGCAGAACCTTCAAGCGCTACGCGTTTAGGACAACATACCCCTTCCGGGCCCCCATCAGCCCCTGAGGCTGATTAGGAAGCCCTTAGCGCTGCTGCTGAATTGCAATTCGGCGACTCCGCCGCGCGTTATTCGGACGCCGACTGGGAACGAGCAACAGGCGGAACCTACGTGCTACGCCGTCATCCAATTCATTATTCTCGGCCGGCCACTGGCCCCGCCCGTCGAAGGTTTAGCGCGTTTTGCCTCGCGCCAACACCCCTTCTTTCCGGCGATCTAGGAGCGCGCTGGAAAAGGCCGCCTCGATACTACCGACGAGGGCATTGTCCTTCTCGTCCGTAATCCGACTCAGGCCCCATACTCCCTACGGCCGGCGGGACGCACCGCCTGCCTTTTAGAGACGAGCCGATGCGCATTTATGTGCCGTTTTTTATGCGCCCCTGGATTATGCAAGCCTGTCATTCGACGGCTTCCTGCCACCTTGGCACGGGCCGTACGCTCCTCACGCTCGAACGTTTCTACTGGTGGATAGGAATGAGCCTCTGCACTCGCTGGTGGCGACGCCACTGCCTGAAGTCTCAAGCGTGAAAGACGTCGCGGCTGATGGTCCTTGGGCCCATCATCTCGATTCCCCCCCCTTCGGGGCCGGGGATCGCGGTCAGCGTGGACTACTTCATGCCATCACCGACCACTCCCCGAGGTAACACCTATATTTTGCTTTTTACCGACCGCTTAAGCCGCCGCGCAGACATGTTCGCTGTGACTGCCGCTGAATTTACAGCCGAAGGCACGGCCAACATCCTGATCAACCGGTACATCCCTCTTTGGGGATGCCTGCGGTGCATCCTTTCGGACAACGGCCTCCAGGTTTGCTCCAAACTTTCGCACGTCGTCTACAAGCTTCTTGGTGTTTGCAAGATCGCCACCAGCTCCTTCAACTCGAGCGGCAACGGTGGTGTGGAGCGCGTCAACCATACAATTGCTCAGATGCTGGCCATGGTTGTCAACGAGCGCCAAGACGATTGGGATGCGCAACTCTCCCACGAGAAATTTGCCTACAACAATTCGGTTAGCGCCGCCACTGGCCTGGCCCCCAACGAGGTTCACTTGGGCAGACTGCCGCGCTTTCCTCTTACTATTTTCGACCGCTCCGGTGTCGCTGGCCATCAGAGTTTAGCCCGCGATTCCCTGGCGTATTGCGACTTAGCAACGGACCGCCAACAGCGCGCCAGCGACATTGTTCGCAAAATTCACACTCTGACCGTTTCCCGCATGGGAAAGTGAAACTCAGTCCTCTCGGATGCTTTGCGTCAAGTCCCCAACTTTGTTGTGGGCGATTGGGTCTGGCTGTATAACACGGGCCTTGCTGTCCGCCAAGGCGTGAAGGCCGGCAAATATGCGAAAGTGCTCAAAACCAAATTTGCGCTCAATTGGACGGGCACCTGCAAGATCCTAGCGGTCGGCTCCTGTCCCTCCGGCGACACACCGGACGGTTCCCCCCTCGGGGACAAACTCCTCTATTTGGATCTCCCCACGGACATGCCTGGCTCGGACGCGCACCGCCGCGTGTCAGTCGAGCACTGCAAGCCCTGTGCCAACCCCCACGACCGCGGTGACATGCCTAAGTATCTTCCGGATGCGTTGACGCAGTACGTGCTCAACGATTCCACCAAGAAATCACCCCCATACCACGTCACTCAGGACGATGTGTCGACCCCCCTCGAGCGGCTCGAGGTGGAAAATATCACCGGCCATCAATCGGTCCGTGGTCGGGGTGGGGTTATCGTGGTGATGTACGAGACGCATTGGACTGGGGCCTCTCGTCCATCGTGGGAGCGGGAGATGGACCCCCAGCTCTCACGGCGACAATGTTTGCTCTATTGGACTGGAACCCTGAACCAGCATCGCCAAACCAACCGCCTATACCCGCAGATGCGCATTGGCGCCGGACAACGGGAACTTTACCGTGCTAACGGCGAGCGATTCCCTGCACCCGGCTACGGCTACGTGCGCGCGCTAATTGGTTGCGCTACCTCAGCACTACCGTGCTGCCAAACGGAGCCTATTTCTGGTTCAAAGCCGCCGACGGCTTGTGGTGGTTAGGAAAAATTAGCGCTCGTACCACTACCGGCGGGGAATACTTGGTGCGCTTTCTGGACGACCCGGGACCGATCAAGCTTCCTCTCTCTCCAGCTCGCTGCACGACTTCGACAGGAGGAGTTCAATGTTCTTGGTGCCTTCAAGTCCGTAGCAGTAGATCAATTGCGCGTGGAATTCAGAGTAACGTAGACGAATCTCGTGGCGCGGATGTAGTTAGTTGACGTTCCGCTACCACCGCGCCCGAATATTTGGATTCCGTTTTTTTCCGAGGCCTTGGGTCCTGGTCCTTCTGGGGGATTTTCCTTTCTTGATTTGACTCGTTTTTCGTGAGCGGGAGTATTACGCTTTTCTCTGCCCGTTTTCGACGTCCTCCCCGCAGGGTTGCGAACGATGTCCATTTCGCGCGTGAGCAAAATGTGTACGTAGTTTTAGGATATACGTTGAAGTATATATTTTTGCGACCGCTCAGGGTTTGTTCTGGCGACGTATTCGACTGTGAAGCCTTCGACCCCAGCGTGTACCGCTTCTTGTTAGTTACCCGTTTTGGTTTTCTTTAATTTTCCTGGTGTCCGTTCATTTCCCCCGATAGCCTGAGGAAGGCGATCGCTTCGCATCTGCCGCCTCCGCCGTAACCCTTGGGCTTTGTTTTCGGTGTTCTGATTCCCGCCTTCCGTTTCTTCGTGTGCGGTTTGCGTTTTACCACATTTTTTGCGGCTTCGTAGCGTCACAGGGTAGAGGTGTGGGAGTGGGTGTTGAAGAACCGCATCTTCGAGTCATGTTTCAGACCGTGGAACCGGTGTTTCGCCGTTTTCTTCCATGTTTTTAGCTTATACGGCTCATCTGGGTGGGCTAGTGTTATGGTATTGTCCTGGGAGCTTCTTAAAAGGCTCCCGGATGCAAGATATTACGTCACCGAGATATAGAAGGGTTTTATAAGGGTTTCTACGTGCCTTGGAGGCATGGGTGCTTATGATTTGGCAAGGAATGCTGTGCTGCATCCCTTTGCAGTCTAGACGCGATTAATAAGGAGATAACAGCATCTAACGAGCACAAGTCAGTGTCACCTTGGCACCATCTAGTAGAGAGACCTGCAGGGACCCGTGTCTGTACCACGGGACCGGGATCTTATAATACGGATGAGTCAATATCCACACGGTTCCATTTTTTGGGGATACTGGGGTCATGGTTTATATTGGATTTAGTGTAGAATTATTATATAAAGGAAATAGGATATGATGATATATTATATAGGATTTAGTGTGAAACATACGATACATGGGAAATACTATAGGATCATGGTTTCTATCGGGTTTAGTGTGCGTCAACCTTCCCCCCTGACGGATGGACCCATACAAAAAAACGAAACACCCACCCGAGCGACCCCCCTCTATATTTTGAGCAAGAAAAAACAAATGGAGTGTTGTATCCGAAATTTATTTTTGCGTGATCCCCTGCTGTATCTATCTATCCGTGGTTTTCTTCTTTCTGGAATGTTTTGAGTGATCAACGATGAAGATCATGCTGCATATTGTCGGAGGGCATAAGCAACATAATACTACTGTAAAAAAGGGGGAATCATGAAGAACAGGATGAGAGCAGGCCCTGCAGGCGGGAGGGAAGATGACACCACCCAACCATTATCGGGGGCAGAAATCGTACTGAGTTCCAAAATTACCCACAGACAGTAGAAGTATGGTCTGTCACTTGCTGCTGACTGATTCTGACGACTGCTATGATACGTAGCAGCTGCAGTGGTGCCAACACAAAACGAGCCGGTCGCCTCGGTGGTCCAGGTTGTTGTTGTTGTTGTTGATGTTGTTTTCACATTAACTCGCAAAAATAATCAAGCCTGTTGTTACAGGACAGAGGCTCCAGTCACTCTGGAGTGTGGATCAATATACCCCAGGGAAAAAAAAAACACACCAAAAGTGGTACACAGAAATATCATACTCACCGAAGCAAGTCGTACACCCGCCAAAAAAGTTTAAAAGTGAAATCGGAAGTCAACGTACCTACGTATTATTTTAGAAAAAAGTATAACATCAGCCGTCGACGTATAGTCAACTAACTGCTCACTGGCACATATATATACGTTTCAAGATTCGCAAGCTGAGATCGACTACAAGCAGTACGGCTGGATTGCAAAACCAATTGAGTTAAAATTACAAACACGACATGTGCAAAATACGTGGAAGTGTGGTGAGCGTAATAAGCTTTATTTTTCCCCACCCGCCGGAGGATGAAAAAAAAGAAGAAAATCCCCGGAGGGTTACGCGTAGGAGTATTGCTGCCTGGTCTGTCCTTTACTTACTTCTACGACAGGCCGACTAGTCAGCTGGTTCGAACGTGATCTCCCTCTGTTTTTCCTTTTATTTTGTTTTTTGCGCTTTGGTCCC
>JBBMKB010082176.1:0-16844 GCA_037833945.1 Alaria marginata
ACGATTTTGGGTTAAGGAGCCCTGTTATCCAGAAAATTAAAACGCCAAAAAGTGCTACCTCTATCGTAGAACGCGTCCATAATCCGCGGTAGTTGGTACGGCTTCGTACCAGAGAGACGTAAATCAGCGACAATTGGTACGCTTTCGTACAAGAAGGAAACGACTCAGCGGTAGTTGATACGATTTCTTATACCAACAGACGGTCAAATCCTAGAAAGACACGGGTTGTGCCAGTTTTCGTACAGTATGGATTATGCAGGCAATACGCTTTTACTACTTTTGTGTGCAGGCCAGTCAATTGCGTAACTCGAGAGGTCAAACTAGTACGAGTGAGTCCGTTTGAACCGCATACTATTTGCGTTTATTTCTTCGCCAGCGCATTCTATTTTGGGTGATCCATTATCCATTTTGATATTTATTTGTGATCCACTAGGCAGGTGATCCAGCAGCCATTTTCTTTTTTTTGATCCACTTTTAAGCCAGGTGATCCAGATGCTATAATGGTCTATGTGATCCACTAAGTATGTTGATCCACTAACGCACTACACCGTGACACCATATACCTGGCCCGTCGCTTTTCGCCAGAAAGCAACTGGCAAACGTACACTGACTGCACTCTAGTCACGAACATGGACCGGTGTTTAATTTCGTGTACTTTTTTTTTTTTTTTTCATCCTCCGGCGGATTTGGAAAAATAACGCTTACGCTAACCACACTTCCACGTATTTTTGTACATGTCGTGTGTCACTTTAACTCAATTGGTTTCGCAATCCAGCGCTAGCTGGCACATCCTTCAGTCCCAGTGGTAGTGACAGCGTGAGCTGTTCCTACCGGCGGTGACCGTTACTACTACTGCAGCGCCGTGGTATACGGACATGTGAGCATGTTGACCCGACCTGTACATGCTGTGTTTCTACTGTACAGCAACATCATTACAGTACGGGACACCTAATAAGAAACATAAATATTGATCCAGGCTGAGTTTCTTATTTAGGAGGGGGAGTGTTCTACACTAACTTCACCATAAAGGCTCCCGAATTTCATATTTTCCTGTAAATATCAGCCTGTGTTTCTTGTTAGCCTGTTTCTTAGTACGTGTCGGGTACTGTATGTATGTGCCGGGGTACTCCAAAAAGAAACGCTTCGAAGGGAAAGTGCACCGAGCGCAAGCATTCGGGCCATCACATACATACATGCAGCAAGTGTTAGGCATAGTAGTGCCACGCAATCTATACTACTTTGTTTTTTTGTCATTGACCGCTCTCACCGGTAGAGCGTGCTTGTGCAGAGAGGAACTGATGATGTAGAATGATTCAGGGTGGCACGCGGTTGCCTTCGTTCAAAGTATCATCCTGCAGCAGGCGTTGTTCCGCCGGGGAGAAGGGGGAAACATGCGTGCGGGATGTCTTATTCCGTGGTAGATTCAGTTCGAACGTGGTCGATTTTTGACCGACGTGGGTCCTCCGTCCGCCTGAGAGAGGGTCGGTGGGATCATAAAACGGCGATGGGCCGCGAAGTTGAACCGATAGCTTCGTACGGTCAAATAGCGGTGAATGCAAGTAAGGTCAGATGTGTGTGTGTACTTGAAGTTTTGATTCAACCGTAGACTATTTTGTGACTCCAAGACGCTGGGTGGGGTATTCAGGTAGGTGTGGTCTGCGATACCTTCGACGAAACAGCTTTGATATGATTCATCTACGCGCGTATCCAGGTGTTCTCTACAGTAGTAGTACCTGCGATTAATTCAACCGTAGACTATTTTGTGACGCCAAGACGCTGGGGTATTTAGGCAGGTAGGTGTGGTCTGCGATACCTTCGATGAAGCGAGCTTCGATATGATTCATCTACACGCGTATCCAGGTGTTCTCTCCGCAGTAGCAGTACCTGCGGTGTGGCAGCTTCGATATGTTTCAGCTGGTACGTGTCAAATGCACGGCCTCGGGGCAACGAGCTACTGATGATGTAGTTCGTGTTTCGCCGCATTCGAAGGCGGCTGATTGATGAAATATAACCTGCATCAATTTTTCGAGGGCCAATTGATACTTCAGTGCTTGTGTACTGCGATGTCAAGTAGCACTGGCGGTCGGTACCGGTCGTATCTGCATACACAGGACGTGCATCACGGTTCAACATATAGATAGATAGTCACTAGGTATTATAAGAGAACCTGAGCAGCTAGCTGTCGTTTGATGCGAAGCTCGTCCTACATTGGGGGAAACCCGTTTTTGCCCGAATCAGTGTCACTGATGGGACACCAGATGGATTACTGTAGATGAAGCAAGTAGGCATAGAAGGGAGCTAGACTTTGTGCATAGGTCTCCTTTCGTATCCGTGGTTTTCTTCTTTCGGGAATTATTTGAGTGAGCAACGTTGAAGATCATGCTGCACCTTGTCGGAGGGCAAACATCACAATGATAATAATAATAATAATAGGGTTGCTCAACTAAGGACCATTTCGGTGGGGTCAGAATACTATTCCACCGGTAATTCAACGCTGTTCGTTCTTCACCTACAGTATGCCGTGTGATTTTTAATGGAGCGGCGCACATTTATTTTGGTCGAGGCATCGAGCTCCTCAAGCGCGTAGACGTGTGCCGCGATAGAGGTACAGTATGACCGCCTTACTGGGGAAAACCGCCTTATCCATTCCACTTTATGAGTGCAATTCCCTAGTCGCACCAACCGATTTTGACCGCCGTATACGAAGTATCCGGATAACGCCTTACTCAGACCGCCTTATTGGGGGACCCCTACTGTATACTGTAGTATATTTTGGGCAAAATCGATTAATGAATGGCAGGGCTCCTTAACCCGCAATCGTCCGACATTCAGTTTGTTTTTTAAACTACTTTCGTTTATGCCAAGGTCATGGGACTGTTTGTCGTGTACCGTATCATAGTACTCCTATTGCCCCCCAATATGAGGTTTTGGGAGAGGTATAGAGCTACTTTGAGTTCCTCATAAAAATATGGTCCACATCTACTGTATTACGGGGGACTATAGTAAGTAGGAGTAATATTACAAGCAAACGTAGGGGAATATATAGGTTTTGGTGTGTACCGTAGGTCCTGTTTACTTTGGTCCCCCGTAAATAGTGGCATGCGTTAGTTGTCTAAACCACACTAGGTGCACCACCAAATAGGCGTCGCAACCCTTAGGTGCACCACTAAACAGGCGTCGCAACCCAGACATTTGTCTTCACGATCGTCAAAACATAGTTCGAAACATTTGGATTCGATGAAACCCACAGGTGGGTACATTATAACAACAGCAATGAAGAACACGAGAAGAAGGACGATGAGAAGGCGTGAAGAACGCGCATGCAAGAGTGGCGTTACCCCGGCGCAAGCCGCCATGTTCTCCACTCATGCGGACAAAACGCCCTCATCGCGAGACGTCGGATTTTGTAGCGATGCCAGCGGCCAACCTGTCCTTCATGCGTCCCTCCCCGGTGCGACGCTGCTAACCGTAACTTCAGTGGGTTGTCTTGACAAGATGGTTGACTGGCGTGAAGTGGTGGGGGAAACCGCCTGATTCCGCGGTTGCCGCCTATATCCCTTCAGTAGAGCTTAACCGCTTGTTTTAAGAAAATGGTTGTTGTACGCTGTGTACGAGACGGTATGTTACCCTACATTGGCTAACTTGGTTTCATTGGGTTGGGATAAGGGTTAGGTTATATACCAGGTATGTAATTGTGTATGCCAACCATTTTCTCGAATAAGTGGTAGGGTACCCTCGGCTATATCCGATATACCGGTATACCCACCGATGGGGGGGTTAACATTTTGTTAGCAACGCGCATACTGCACGTCTGGTGCACAACCAAGAACGATTCTCCACCGAATACACCCGAGTAGCACGGCGGGGGGCGGCTGCGCACTCAATGAAAAACCGCAACGAAACTACCCGCGAGCCCGCATACATATATACGAAGCTCTAGGATTTCATTACACCCACCCCACAGCGTTTGCTCCTGCTTCGTCCAGCAGGTTTTATCCGCAATTTTCGAATTTAGAGCGGGGAACACAGTCACAGCCCTGGCTAGCTCTCTCAACAGACGGAGCCGCTTTTTCAATCTTGCTGAGATTTTACAAATATCTCGTGTTAACATTATACGTATGATGATAACTCATGTTGTTTGACTGTTACAGCAGTACTGTAGTACAGCAGAGGTGGTTTCTCCATACAGTACGCGACATGTCTTAATAATTTTATAATTTGGCAGTTAAGAATTTCAGCCTGAGTGTTGATGTAATTTAAGAATTTACAGCTACGAATAAACATTTGTGCTCAGCAAGGACGCCACTCTAATCTTATATAATAGCCTTTAGGAGCCCATGCTCGACGTTGACATCACAGTAAGCCGCGAGCCTTCTTAGCGAAAATAGGAGACTATTAACTGCTGTCGCGTACTGTACATCCAGGCCTCGTAAAGTGTTATTCGCGCAACGCTCTGTGAGAGCCACTTTTAATAAATCCATTAGTCCCACATGTCATATTGATAGCTGGTTTTTGGACGCTGTTAGTTCATCCGCAACCTCGAAAGCTTTGTAATGGCCACAGGTGATCACGTTGTGGAATAGCCACAACCCTGGCTTCCTCTCTCCAGAGATGCAGCCACTTTAAATACTGTAACATTTTGCAGTTTTTTAGCGATAATCTCAGTTTGGTATTAATAGCTCGTTTATTGCAGGTACATGTGAGAGTAACCTTTAATACTGCAGTTAGTTCTAATTTCGCCAGTATCTCAAGTTTGACTCTTAATACCTCGTTTTTTTCTGTTTGTTTTTCTGTTTTACAGTACAGTACGGGACACTTAATAAGAAACAGAAATATTAACCCAGGCTAAGTTTCTTATTTAGGAGGGGTGGGTGTTCTTCACTAACTTCAGCATGAAGGCTCCCGAATTTCTTATTTTCCTGTAAATCCCAGCCTGCGTTTCTTGTTAGCCTGTTTCTTATGAGACGAGTCGCTGCAAAAAAAAAGCCCATACACTGTAGTGACCCCCCGAAGTCTAATGCCTTGGTCAATTTTCCCCGAGTCTATTATGCCAAAGTCTGGCCATGACGTCCCCAGAGGCATATTAGTATTATAGTGCGGGAACCTCATTTTTGTCGGCGTAGACATCGGCAAACATTCATCACGCCCGCCTTAACTAAAATACTAACAACATGTAATAACGACATTGCACCCCGCCCACTTCCCATCCCAACCGGATTGTACACCGTGGTAGTTTGTGTTGACTATAGAAGAATCGCTACAACTGTAGATTGGCTTTGCTTTGACTAGGAAACACGACCTCTCACTTCGTTACACATTCAAATATACCTGACAATGACGGCAAACGCGCTTGCATATGTATATGTAGGTGCTGCTAGGTAGCGGGTCGACTTTAGACAAGCGTCGTCCATTTGCACGGTGGGCACATGGATTGGAAACAGTGACATGTCAACATGTAGTTTGTAGTTATTGAGGACTTCCTCCATTTCGCGTTGGTATCAGAGTTTAGCGCGTTATTTCATGCCTACTGCATGTAGTAGTAAACAGACGGTGCTTCAAAAATGGTGCTACAGTACTATAAGTAGATAGCATTGAAACCTTCAATGGACGAACTCTGCCTCTTTTTCAACATTTTTAGTGACAGCGTAAACACATCTAGCAACCATTGCAGACAGTTGCGAAGACCGACAACTGGATTATCTCCAGCGACTTTGTGATTGTCACTTCCCCGTACCCACGTTGGTTTGTCTAGAGGAGGAATGGCGCACTTCGGCCATGCAAGGGGGAAAAGTATCGGCATTTGCGGACTGCGGGCTGACCATGGCTACGGTAGGGGGGGGGTACGGTACCCCCTTTTTCACGATCGGGTTTGAGCCACTCGCCGGAGTGACTCTGTGTACCTCACTAAAAACAACATGTCGAGCTAATGTTTAGGCGCAGCGTCGCTAACCATTCCATGTCGGTGTCATACCGATAAAAAAAACATTGAAAACTCTTAAAACACCTGCACAGGTACACAGGGGGATCACTCGTGAGAATGACCCTTAGCCATTGCAAAAAGAGATCCCAGAAGGGTTAGGGTTAACTCCCCTGCTGGAGCCTTGGCCGGTTGAATCCAAGTGCCCAGTGCTTTCAACGACAGCACACCAGAGTGAAGTACACAAGGGCCATCCGAAACCTTTGTACCTGATGTCCAGACGCGGCTGTTAAAAATCCTAAACCGAAAGCACAAAGTGCAAGGCACACGATTACGGTTTAAGACTTACGCGCGCCCACGTCCCCCGACGTCTCCAGCGCAGGGCTGATTACATTTCTGCACATGTATAACAAGTGGGATAAGGTGCGGCTGGGATCAGGGTCCAAAATTGATCAAATACATGGAGGTGGGGTCTGTTGGGGTTGGTCCGACAACGCGTTTCACGTATCACGGGGGAACATAATAAACAGGACCTACGGAGCAGACAAAAACCTGTATATATTTCCCTATTTTAGATATCAATATTTGGTCCTATTTACTGTGTTCCCCCGTAATAGAAACGCTCAAGTATAGCGTGTGACTTGCAGTTTAGTCCTGCAAATCTTGGATTATTGCTGTTAGATCTCTCCTGATCGGATTATATTAATAGGTAGGGGATAAAACTATTCAGAGTCCTTGGATCCGGACGAAATGCCCAAATGAACAAAAATCTGGTTGCTCCTTCGTCAGACATAACGCGTGAGACTGACCCCGTACCGCTGCTGTTTTGCAAAATGTATCGCTGAACACACCCACCTGAAGACATAATATCACTGTTGTTTCGACATGAATGCACTCTATTATTACTGAGGACCATAGTAAACATGACCAAATATTGTTAGTAAAAATAGGTAAATACATAGGTTTTTGTGTCTGCCGTAGGTCCTATTTACTATGGTCCCCCGTAATAGTAGTAATGCTTGGATCAACGCAGACATTAGTAAGGGAATTCGACGTTGTCACTCCTTTCATTGCCCAGCGTGTCGATGCCACCGCACATACACTGTTACGGGGGACCATTGTAAATAGGACCTACGGTACACAAAATACCCTATATGTTTACCTGTTTTTACTAACAGTATTTGGTCCTATTTACGATGGTCCCCCGTTATACACGTTCAACCGGGCACGTTACGGCAGACGAAAATACGACACGTCCGCTCGGCTGTCTCCAACATATTTGACAGACGCTGTGGGATTTGAACCTTACACACGACGCGTTCTACGATAGATGTAACATTTTTGGCGGTTTTTACTTTCTGGGTGACGCCGCTCCTTAACCCAAAATCGTCGGAATGCCATTCTATTTCTACAATTGCCTTTTATGTATAGATGGGCCGTGGGTTTGATAATCGGATTGCACTTTCAGTTTGCATAAAAATCAGTTTTTCGGTGAGGGTACAAAATGGTGAACCTCTATCGTAGAATATGTCACACACATCCTGTAATAGAGTGCCCTTGCCGATTTTCGGATAAGTGTTTGCTCTTTTTTTCCTCTGCGCGTGAACACTTGGACAATGTTTTGTTTTTGGCGGGGTCCCCTGCATGGTGTTCCGTAGTGTTGATAAATGTATTGACTGTCTGCCCCACATAAGGTGCTGTTTTACTCCCAGCAGGACGATGCCGCCCTTCTAACGCATCGAAACACACAGAAAAAGAAGAAGCCGGTATGGTCCAAACCCGTCCCTCGCCCCACAAGGACATATTCCTGGTTTGACTGACCGCCGGTGAAGAAAGGACTCTCCAAGCTATCAATTGAGGGCATATTTTAGTCTGCTACATATAGGTAACACAACCGTTCCTGGTTCGACTGACAACCTGTGAAAATAATGCACTCCAAGCTATCAATTGAGTGCGTAGTCTAGTATGCTACATATAATAGGTAACACAACCATAACGTGTCGATCCATCTCACAAAATAAATATACAAATCAAACCTTCCACGATCGATGAGCCCATACTGTACCGGCCTGCACTCCACGAGGAAATAGCCCAACATCCCGATTGATTGCGAACGTACGCACATTCACACGAAAAATAAGTCGGAAGGGCTCCATCCATCCTACCACTATAAAACACCTAAATTACGCCGATCAGCTGTAACAACACGTGGTAGCAAATCTCCAGGAAAACCTCTACCAATCAAGCCACACCACAGTCGTTACACCCAGTTGAACTCCAGCATTGCTTTCGATAGCAAGCGGAAGTTCGCACGGATGCGTATGCCTTGTCGTCGTCCAACGGAGTGACGGCCAAAACCTCTGTTGTACGCCGGCATGATGTATAGCATCTGAAACATATATTCAAGTATCGAAGTACAGAACTATATGGAAAAAAAGTACGCCCACAGCAAATACCTAATACGCAAGGTGTGGGAAGGCGAAGCCTCGTGCACTCTCGACTGACGTACATATCATAGGTGCAGCACATACAAGTATGTATGTAGGTACAGAAGGGAAGGGAAAACGACACGCGCTACGATAGAGGTGCGCCCGTTTTTTTCTGGGAATCCTGACTTTAGGGCGCCCTGAACCTCGTCCACCAGCTGATTTTTGAGTAGACTCAAAGTGCAACCCGACGGACAAACTCATGTGGCCTAGATGTACAAAACAGTCGGACTCAAAAACAAGGAGTTTCCGACGAGTTTGGGTTAAGGAGCACCGTCATTCAGAAACTAAAAAAGCCAAAAAGTGCCACCTCTATCGTAGAACCCGTCAAACATGCCTCTATTAAAATAGCAGAATAGTCTATCTTCGTACCCTAGGTGAGCACTTGTAGTAATGTACGAAAAAAAAACGAAAACTTGTGCCACTTCTCTAGCAACTCCGAAGACACGATCATCCCGGATCAAGGAGGAGATGGTGAGCAACTAAAGTCTTCTTTGACAGTACTAGACACATGCTACGATAGAGGTGCGCCCGTTTTTTCCTGGGGACCCTGACTTTAGGGCGCTCTGAACCTCACCCACCAACTGATTTTTGAGTAAACTGAAAGTGACACCCGATGAACACACCCATGTGGCCTAGGTATACAAAACAATCTGACTGAAAAATAAGAAGTTTCCGACGATTTTGAGTTGAGGAACCCCGTCATTCAGAAGCTAAAAAGCCAAAAAGTGCTACCTCTATTATTATGATGCTTGCCCTCCGACAATGTGCAGCATGCTCTTCAACGTTGATCACTCAAATCATTCCCGAAAGAAGAAAACCTCTATCGTAGAACCCGTCATTAAGTAGAATTAGGAAATACGACATGTTTCCCGATAAATTACGGAAATACATCATGTTTACCTACCTACGTGGATACAGAGAGTGTTGGCTCTCGTGGATCCCCGCCTGTGAAAATGGCCTGACTGGGAGCCTGAGAAATACAGCCAGTTCCAATTGACCGCAAATTGCTTGTAGAAAGCGGCATGTGCAGCCAAACGTCGTGTGTGCTTACATGCATTAGACCTGTATATTTGCTTCTATCAACACTACTGGGTCGTAGCAGCTCATGCTGTGTGCGTGCCGGGTGGATATGCACGTCGCGGACGACTCCATACACCGTGAGGGAGACAGTGCACGTAGTTTTATCCTCCTAGGTGTACTTGGTGATGTCCTTCCCCCCCTCGGAAGTCAGCGTACAGTAGCTTCTCGTAGCCGCCCGCATCCTGTGGAGCAGACAGGTGTGGATGTAACAAACAGGAGGTCGTTAGGTTGTCGACGGACCTTTAATCGGTAGCAACATCATACCAGGTACTGGTATATTACAAACATGTAAAAATACACTGCATGCAGCTGTGAGATCGAAAAATTGGGTCGAAACTCATCTTTGCAAGCTGTGTGTAATACTCCGATCGCGCGTATTACAGGGTGTGTATGTTCTCGTATATGTGTGATTGCTTTGTGCTTTTCAGCCTCAATGCGTCGACTTGTGGCAACCAAAGGGAGAAACATACATCGCCTGCATACAGTGCCGGACCTGTACACAGTACAGTGCCGGTACTGCGATAATAAGCCTCGATATTGGATGTATAGCCTAGGTTTACTATTATCTCAGAAAGGATGAGTCCTGCACTAATGCAAATTCGATACAAAAAATGTCCTCTATCGTTTTCGTCGGGTATAGTTACACTACTTTTCTTTTGGGGTCTTTCTATTCAAATGTCCGGTAGTGTACAAGATTTAGGTGCAAAGTGCGTAGAACTACAGTAGTAGTAACACTCCACATGAATATTATTTCTTCGATCCGCACCCACCCACCCTCCCCACGTCGTCTGTGTGTCAGACTTCGAACTATTTACGGAGGAACATAGTAAATAGAACCTACGGTTAACACAAAAAAACTAAATATTTCCCTATTTTTACTATTAATAACAATATTTGGTCCTATTTACCATGGTCCCCTGTAATACTTTGGACTGCAAAATATTCGGTATTTTGTGGTCCTGATTTCTTAGTGCGCCTCGTGGCCTGCCTACTTCACACGTTCGTTCACTGATATACTGTCTACACGCACAGTTGGGATCATATGTTGGGGGTCGGGCGGCCGTGAGGACACCTCTCGGTTTGTTTCGTTTACGAAGCGTTTTTTCTCGTGATACCACTTCGAGCAATCAAGGGAAACATCTACCGTATTATTCGTACTCGTGCTCCTGAACATACGCGTAGTGTAAGACACGAACGCCGAGGCACGATACCGCCCATACCAAGACTTTGATGGCCTATCATACAGCAGTGCTGCCAAATAGGAGATATCCACTAAACGAGTTTTGTTGAGAGCCATCCCACGGTAGGAGTGCAACCATATGTTTCTGAGCTCCTGACACGAGGAGCTCAATATCTCACCCGAAACATGACTTCCAAGATCTTCGATCGCGCAACCCGATCAACATTTCTATCCCCTCATGCTAAACCAACTGCCCTCGTAAAATTATCATACCTACCGGTAGTTCCTCACTCCAGGAGCTCAACCGGTCAGGAACTTTTGACCCCAAAACGTGTCACCCCTACTGTGGAATGACTCCTATACCAAGACGTTGATGGCCTATCATGCAGTGCTTGCTGCCAAATATGGTAGGAGATAGCCACTATACGAGTTTTGTTGAGACACAGCCTTTTGCGATATTACCGATATTGCCGAGGGGCGAAGATCATGCTTCCGACGCCCTTATAAACAACCGAACATGCCCTCTTGCGTGAAGCAATGCGACTCTGAGCTTGTGTCCGATTGTTCAGACGGCACCAACTCCATCCCGAACAGGATCAAGACTCGACGCGTTCTACGATAGAGGTAGCATTTTTGGCGTTTTAATTTTCTGGATGACGGGGCTCCTTAACCCAAAATCGTCGGAACGTCCTTTTATTTGTTCCATCTGCTTTTGTTTTTTTAGATGGGCCACGGGTTTGTTTATCGGAGTGCACTTTCAGCTTGCTCAAAATCAGCTTGCTCCTAATCGTTTGTTCGGCGAGGGTATAGAGCTCCCCATTCAGGGGAGGAGCTTCAAAAACAAAACGGTGAACCTCTACTATTATCGTAGAATGTGTCGCTCACAGTAGTAGTGGCAGCACTTGTCGGTGGTGCACCCGGAGCTGTGGCACTTGATCTTGTCGGAGTCGTCCTTGGCGTAGCAGTCCTTGGGGCACTTGTAGTGCGAGCAAACCGGTTCACAGCACTGGGACTCCTTGCACTTTCCCTTCTTGCACTCCACGTCGTCGGCGTCGTCGATCAGAGTGTAACCGTCCGAGCACTCGATGGAGTCACAGGTAGGCGTTTCTACGGCAGCGAGGCACCAAAAACAAAAAAGGGAGGGTGTGGGTGTGTGCGTGTGGAGTAATTGTGGCTGCCTTTAGTCATGTGACCACTGATGGCCACGCACCCCTTCCGGGAGTAAGGACACATGCTACTGTTAGTACGGTAGAGAGGTGTGCATCCTTTTTTTTTCTAGAGCTCCTCACTTGAGGAGCTCTATTATATACCTGACCCGAAAATTACTTTTGAGCATACCGAAAGTCCAATCCGGTGAACACACCCGGGGCCCGGATATTTGCCGGCTTTGATTTGAGCCTTTTGTGCTTTGTGTTTCGCGATAAAAAACCGCCATGGAGTTGCTGCTATGCTTCGTCAGCAGAAAACACTTGCGGGACAGAGCCGCTCGGGCGCTTGGACTAACTCTGCAGGTGTAATAGAGGTGCCCGCCCTACCGCAGCCTTGATAAATACAGTGTGTAGAAAGTGTGGGTAAGGCAGCTCAACACCAGGCCAGGGGTCCACACAACGCCTGCAGTGGAGGATAAGGTGTGTATGGGACCCCAGCCGAGGCAGGAGGTCTCACCCATCTACTGCAATTGTGACACTACATGGACGGCTGCAGAAGTAAACAACACTACCACCGTGCTCTGCATGCTTGCCTCGCGCCCTTGTAGGTGAGCGGTTTTGCGTACGACTGGTGATGCTCGAGAACGCATGTGGAACAGGGTTTGGATTGTTGGGGGGTCAGCAATCTCACCTTTCTCGCAGCACTGGGAGTCCTTGCACTTTCCATTCTTGCACTCCATCTCTTCGGCGTCGTCGATCAGGGTGTAACCAGAGGAGCACTTGTGGGAGTCGCAGTATACCGTTTCTGGGGGTTTGAGGTTTAACGTGGGAAACGGGTTTTAGTCGCCGCGTTACACGCGGCATCAGTTGGCCAAACGCGACGTATCATATATATGACATTTCGTTGCCGTGCATGTTGGTACATACCGCTTCAGACACGCGCTGAGCCATCAATCACATTGGTTTGTAGCACGGTTTTACTAAATTAATGTTTGGCTGACGGAGGTAATTAGCATCCAACTGTCCGAATTCCGTTCTTGTTTTACCACATGAGCTTGTGCATGCCTAGGCCATGGGTTTTGTTCATCGGGTGGCTTCCTTTCAATTTTGTTTTTGTTTTTTGGATGAGGTAAATACTACTACAGTAGATCTTCTCAAGTGAGCTCAGGAGCCTCACGAAACTAATTGGTGTCATAGTACTGTTGAAAGCAGCATGCGTCGAGTCATCCCGCGGTAGGGGTTGCCCTGTTTGGGGTCAAACGTTCCCGACCGATTGAGATCTTCAAGTGAGGAACTATCGGTTGGTATGATCATTTCACAAGTGCAGGTGTTGTCAAGACTAGCGGATGTAAATATTGATCGGGCTGCGCGAACGAAAATCTTGGAAGTCATGTTTCGGATGAGATGTTGAGCTCCTCATGCCAGGAGCCTTAGAAGGCAAATACTTATTGCTGCACGCCTATCGTGGCATGACCCTGTCTTCGTTTCAATACATTCAGATGGTACTACACAAGTAGACCCCAGGAGATCGCCGCCAGAAGCAAAAGTGTATCGCAACACAGCTGGTGTACCAGGTACGATATAATACAAGTCATAAGTAAGTGTATATTATATGTGTGGGAGATATACTGTACTACAAGGGTCATTCATTCCTAACGAACAACGTACATGTTACTGCGAGTCGCGACAAACGAAACGCAACTTTTACTTTTACACAACTCGTTCACGATCAGTTCAGAAAAGTTGTGAACCTTTCCATGAAACAAGAGTATACGCCAAGATTCGCGACAAAGCGAATTTTCCTTTGTTGAAATCGTGACCTTCCATACTAAATAAAAAAATGTCAGCAGATAAATCGTGATTTGTTGCGTTTGTTACGAACGACCCTTATCACTATACGGAGTCATCCCACGGTAGGGTTTGCAGCAGACGTTCCTGAGCTCCTGACATAAGGAGGTCAATATCTCACCCGAAACACGATTTTGAAGATGTTGTTTCACGCCACCTGACCAACTTTTCTATGAGCTAGTCCTAAACGAATTTACTCGTGAAATTATGTTACCAATCGGTAGTTCCTTACTTGAGGAGCTCAACCGGTCAGGGACGTTTGACCCCAAAAAGTGCAACCCCTACCGTGGGATGACTCTACGTCTCACCTTTCTCGCAGCACTGGGACTCCTTGCACTTTCCGTTCTTGCACTCCACGTCTTCGGCGCCGTCGACCAGGCTGTAACCGTCCTTACAGTCGTAGGAGTCGCAGTAGACCGTATCTGAGGTTTGACCGCCGTATCAGAAGTGGCGACGAGACAACTAGATTGGTTTAGCTCGTCTTCTCGCGGGTGTTTGAGTTTGCATGATGCAATACTGCGTACATCGGATAAGTCATGATCTAGATCTATTACGGGGGAACAGACCTACGGTAGACACGAAACACTATATATATATATCTATTTTTACTGCCAGTATTTGGTCCTATGAACTACGTTCTCCCGTAATAGATCATCTAGATGTTGCATCTATCGATCGTTATGTCATTTTGTGCAAGGGTCTTTGTAGTACAGTCCTTACCCAGAGGAAACAGGTGCCAAGTAATGCAGATCATTCGGCGCTCACCCGGCAACATGGTGTGTAGGCCGTGAACATAATATAGGGGTCTATATAATGGCCTGAAATATATTATAAAAAATTATAAAAACACTCTAGCTGTGAGATCGAGGATTTCGTCGAAACTCACGTCGCAAGCTGTGTGTGATACATCGATCGCGCGTTTTACGGAGGGGTGTATATGTCCTCATGAAGGGTATAGGTCAGCGACTCCCCTTAGTACCAGCGAGTACCAGGGTCAACAGTATGATGGCCTGAAATATATAGGTAATTGATAAGGCTTTGGTCTGTCGGATGTGAGTAATTCCAAAACAAAGACCGCGTCTATATATATACCTGGTATAGCTTTAGCTGCACCCTTCACACGGCAATTCCCCACAAGCCGTAATGCCTGATGACACATTCTACGATAGAGGTTCACCATATGTTTTCTGATACCTCACCGAAAAACTGATATTGAGCAAACTGAAAGTGCAATCCGATGATCAAACCCGTGGCCCATCTATACAAAAGAAGCAAATTGAAAAAAAAGATTGATTTTTCCGACGATTTCGGTTTAAGGAGACTCGTCATCCAAACAATTAAAACGCCAAAAATGCTACCTCTATCGTAGAACGCGTCTGATACGTGACAACCATGACCGTGTGACGCGGCAAGTATATAAGCTCTTAGCATGCCAGCGTGTAGATGTAGTGCGAACTGATATGAACGGATCAGACACTAAATAGAAGAAGCGGCCATTTGACCCAAGCGAGAGACGGAACATGAAAGTGTCAGCGTGGAGTCTGAACAGTAACCAGGACCGGCAAAATGACTGCAAGGAAAACGATACATTATATTTTAGCTACAATTTGAAAGGGGGTATATGGAGGGGAACCCTTACGAAAGGAAATTGGGAAAGGGTTGGCGGGGAGAGATATACTACTACTGACCGGAAGGACATACATTTCTATCGGAACGACATCTACTTTACATTGTCGGAGGGAAAAACAAGTCCTGGCAACAAACAAACGTCAACCTCCATACCCTGGAAGCCGCTTGAGACGCTAGATGTAAGACAGTGTGCTTTACTCTTGTTGAACCCATACGATATCAAGTATTACGGGGGAACGTAGTTAACAGGACCAAATATTGGTAGTAAACATAGATAAATATATAGGTTTTTTGTGTCTACCGTAGGTCATGTTAACTACGTCCCCCCGTAATGGAATCTTGTAAATTCTAGTCGGGATGCAGCTTACCCTTCTCGCAGCAGACGTCTTTGGTGCACTTGGAGTCCTTGCACACGGTAGTTTCGCTGTCGTCCACCAGGGAGTAGTGCTTGGGGCAGTCGTAGCTGGAGCAGACCTTCTCGCAGCACTGCGACTCCTTGCACTTGCCGTTCTCGCACTCAACGTCACCGGCGTTGTCGATCGAAGCGTATCCGTCCGAGCAGTCGAGAGAGTCGCAGTACACCAGGTCTGAGGGGTCGTACATACATGTTTGTCGCGTTGTGTTACCGGCGGCGATGCTTGATACGATATATCTACCACGGGGGGACCACAGTAAATAGCACCTACGGTATAGACAAACACCTATGTACTTCCTTATTTTTACAAACACCTATATTTCCCCCTATTTTTACTAAAAATATTTGGTCCTGTCTTAAACCTTGTTGAACCCATATGATATCAAGTACGATCTTGTAAATTCAAGTCGGGAATCGTCTTACCCTTCTCGCAGCACACGTCTTTGGTGCACTTGGAGTCCTTGCACACGGTAGTCTCGCTGCCGTCCACCAGGGAGTAGTTCTTGGGGCAGTCGTAGCTGGAGCAGACCTTCTCGCAGCACTGCGACTCCTTGCACTTGCCGTTCTCGCACTCAACGTCACCGGCGTTGTAAATCGAAGCGTATCCGCCCGAGCACTCGAGAGAGTCGCAGTACACCGGGTCTGAGGGGTCACATATAATAAGGGTTTGTCGCGCGCGGTGTTACCGCCGGCGATGCTTGATACGATATATCTATTCTGGGGGACCATTGTAAGTAGGACCTACGGTATAAATAGACAAACACCTCTTTTTTGCCCCCCGTAATAATATTTGCGGCAAACATGTGTTTTAAACGACGGGGCTTCTTAACCCAATGTCGTCAGAGAATGTCATTCTTGTTACGCAAAATGGGGGCGTTGTATATCCAGACCATGGGACTGTTCGTCCGATCGCATTTTCATTTCTGTTTCAACTTCTTGATTCGAGTGAGGTATGGGAGTCATCCCACGGTAGTTTGGGTGCAGCAATAAGTTTCTGAGCTCCTGACACGAGGAGCTCAATAATTCCACCCCCCGAAACATGACCGTCCAAGATTTTCGTACGCGCAACCGGATCAACATGTCTATCGGCTAGTCCTAAAACAAAGGCACTCTCGGGCAATGGTCATACCAACCGGTA